>JAAWXA010000018.1:17957311-17996978 GCA_038090715.1 Florisuga fusca
GGGCTGGAGAGATCCATCAAACCTTTCTGTGGTTGCTCCACCACTTGGGTTTGGGGAGGAGCAGGGGATGAGGAGGAAGGAGAGGGAGAGTCCTGATTTTCCCTGTTCTAGTGTTTTTATCTACACACACACACCCCACCACCCTCAGAAATTGACCCCAAGCTCCAACCTAACCCTCCCCTGGCACAACTTATGGCCGTTCCTCTTGTCCCATCACTTGTTTCTTGGGACCCCCCCTGGCTCCAACCTCCTCTGGGGGGGTTGCAGAGAGCCAGAAGGTCTCCCCTCAGCCTCCTCTGCTCCAGGATCAGCACCCCCAGGGTGTTCTCACAACACAGTTACCAACCATCTTACTGTGATACCCAAAAGAGCATCATCCAGGATGGCCTCGCAGGAGTTGGGAACTGCTTTGCAGCTCCAGCAGGGGAAGGCAGGGCTGGTCCCTGGCCTCGGTGCCCTCTCTTTGTCCTCCCCAGGGCATGCGGTGGCATCTGGGGTTGGTGCCTGGGTGACTTTGTTTTCTTGTCTCCTGTGAGGCCCTGGAAGCTGTTGAGCTGGGGAAGGGAGAGCAAACAGCAACCGAAACGCTCCACCTGGAGGTGAAAGCAAATTATAACCGGGGCTGGGTGACCAGCTGGGATTTGTAGGAACCGAGGGGGAAAAAAAAAAAGAAGCAACAGGGTAGATATTTACGTTGTTGTCGACCTGAAACTGGGGTGGTATCGAGGGAAAGAATTTGTGGTTTACATGAAACGTGAGCTGGAAGTTGTGCTGAGCTGCTGTGCGTGATGGAAAGGGAGGGTTTGGGAGGAGATGCTCTGCTGAGGGGCTGCATCTCTCCCTGCATCCATCTCCAGGCTCACGGGGAGACCAGTGAGCTTCCTGGGGCTGGGGTTGAGGATTTGAATGAAGGAATCTCCCCTCCTAGTGTACAGGTTTTATTTGGGCTCTCGATGGCTGAAGCTTTTTTGCTCTGGTCTTTCCATCTTCTGTCACATCTCTTCTTTCCTGGGCACTAAGTGACTGTCTCCTCATCAGACCTATTCATTTTCAACATGTATCTTAAATATCCCACCCAGAGTCCTCGTGTTCATCATTCAACCTGCTCACCAATAGCTCGTGGCTTACAGAAACAGCATATTTCAGTGATGAGCAATTTACTCATGCAGTAAAACGAAATGAAGTCACCCAGGCTAACTAGAACTACAAGTCCAACAGCTCAGGACCTTGGGGAAAATTGGGATTGTGTTGGAGGCAGGATCTATGTATTTTGGAATAACAGTTCCCTGTTAGCTCCAATGAACACTGAATTGAGTGTGCTGGTGATCTGATCCACTGGGGCATTTCCACTGTTCCTGCAAACAACAACAACAACAACCTCTGTGCACTCTCTGGGGCTATTTTGCACACAAATATTGCTCTGAGGGAAATTAGTGTTGAATATATGTGGCAAATAACCAAAAAATATAGTCATCTATCTTGTAAGACTTACAGGAAATTAGCACAAGTGAATTACCCGAAACAAAATTACCCTTCCACAGAGCACACGTGTTCCAAGGAAGAATTTGAAAATCATTTGAGAGGGTTTGGGTTTTGGTTTTTGTTTTTTTTTTTAACTTTGCAAAGCTAATGGATCTCATAATTTTGCACAGCCTGATTGGAAATAGGAAAGAACCTGCCTCATCCAATTATGAATTAGAAGTAGAGCAGCAACAGGGAGAAAGATTTCTATTTAAAAAAAAAAAAAAAATCTTTTTCTCAAGCTCTGTGAAATCTGCCTGAATTGGGAATCCTCCCCAGCACAATGATATTTTCTGGAACCAGAAAAATGCTGGTGGCTCATTGCCAAGATTTGATTTAAAAATGTGCTGGGGTGAGACCCAAGGTTGAGGTGGGTGAGGTGCTGGGTGTGATGGGTGGCTCAAGGGGTGGGGGGCAGCTCTTGAAGAAGCCACAGACCCGTTCTCCAAAGGCTGAGTTAAAAGCAGAGCAGCTCGTGTAGCAGATTGAAATCTTCCTGGCTGTCTCAGGAAGCAGGAAATTCCTACCACTATGGGGGAGGCACAAAGGGCACTTGGATAAATGGGGAGGAGAAAAGATGTGAGGGGAAAGGCGCCTCAGTCCTGCTGGGCTTCAGATGGGTATTTATCATTGCCAGGGCTTGGCATGGCTTTGGAGCAGAAATATCAGGATGAGGGCCATGAGGATGCTCAGGGGATTGGAGCACCTGACACAGGAGGAGGGGGCTGAGAAAACTGGGTCTGTTCAGCCTTGAGAAGAGAAGGCTTAGGGGGGACCTTATGACCATGTCCCAGTGCTTAAAAGGTGGCTACAAAGAAGATGGAGACTCCTGAGTCACAGGGAGTCACCTGGACAAGATGAGGGGCAATGGGCACAAGTTGCTCCTGGGGAGATTCCCAATTGGACACAAGAGGAAAATTTTTCCCCATGAGGATGGTCAGACACTGGAATGGTCTCCCAGGGGAAGTGGTGGATTCCCCCACTCTGGACTGGTTTGAGACTCAGCTCTATGGGGTGCTGGGACATCCCCTATAAATAAGAGTATTACCTAGAAGGGTTGGACCAGATGATCCTTGAGGTCCTTTCCAACCTGACATTCTATGATTCTGTGATATCTGATGGCTTGAAACAGACTGATCCAGCTGGTGGGTTTGGAGGTGGCAATGGTGGGTCTGGAGGTGGCAGTGGCACTGCTGATGAGAGATGCTCCTGTCCCAGGAGAGGGGAGAGGCCATGCTTTCCTCAAATGTTTTTTTCTCTTCAAACAACGCTTTGGGTTATTGTAAAAAATCAAGGAACTGGTCTGGGATAGGCTCAGGCTTTTAGGTTTATTAGCTGTGTTTTCAAGCTGGGCTCCAGTTCCTCCTGCTGGAGCAAGCCCACACTGTCTTGTTCTGCTGGCCATCTCCTGCTGCCCCTAATGAGCTGTTGGAGGGGAGGAAAGGAAAGGTCAAACTCCTTCAGCATCAGGTGTGAATGGGGATGCCTGGGAAACAGATCCCTGTTATGGTAGCAACCAAAGTGCTGCCCTGGGCAGGCTGGAGAAGAGCCCAGGATGGGGCGATGCAAACAGGGGGTGTTGCTGTGGCAATGGCAGGGCTGGGGTGGTCAGGACGTGTCTGAGCCACCTCGTCCCTTGCTTTGCCTGGGGTTGAGCTCTTTCCAGCAGCAAATATCTTCCTCCCCGGTGTGGGGAGGCCTTATGGGGCTGAAATAGTTTGCTTTGCACTTTTGGCCATAAAAAGTGTGATGAGTTTTGGAGAGCACAGAGGGCAGGCTGCGTGCTCTTGCTGCTTTGCTTTGGGGTCAGAGCAGACACCAGGAGGTTGATCAATGTGTTTCTGGCTGTTGAGATCCAGGTCCATCCATCCAGGGAGCACAACAGGGAAGCTCTGACCGTATTATTTTAGTCATCCCCAGGCTTATTCCAGCCAGAGGAAACAGTATTCCTTTGCTGGATAGTCAGGACCGTGGTTTTTACAGTCAGCAAAAGCCAAAGTACATCACCTCCTTTAGAAGCAGAGCCCGAGGGCACCTTTTAAAAAGAGACTTTTTGCATAACCTGAATCCTTCCAAGCAGTAATGGGTGTGCTGCAGCCATCCAGAAAACACACAGAGCTGCTTCAAAACCCCCAGATGTCAGAGCTGGTCTGTGGAAGCCCTGCTGCCACACCACCAGGCTCCTGGTTAAGTTCCCAATGAAACTCCCAGTCACTCCAAATCAGCTACCAAAATCCAGCCAAGGCTTTGGGATCTCCCAGTGCCTGAGGCAGGATTGTGGTGACATCCCCAGAGCAAGACCCAGGTGCAGTAGCCACATGGTGCAGCTCTAATTTCAGATATTAGGCAAGGGGATATCTCATCCCACTTTTCTACTTTTTCCCTTTTCCCTACCACCAGTCTTCATTTGCAATGCAAATGCTGACCTTCTGCCCCTGTCCCAATCCCTGTTGGACCTGAATGATGTGCACCATGAACCCAGACCATCCCTGCTGCCTTCTCTGCTAGACATCTGCTGAACACAGGCTGGTGGGGTTCATATTAAATAAGGAAAACTGGCTAGACCAACCCAGGACAAGTCTCTTCTCAGGGAGATTGTCTGTCTGGGGAGTTCTCTGGCACCAAAATGGGATGGTTGGATATGAACAATGTTTTGGCTTCAATAGAATTTATTTGACTGTTGGATTGGGTGTGGGATGGAGTATTTATTCCCCCCACTCCTTCTCCAGTTTTCTCCCCTCTCCCTTAAAAGAAACCCTCTCCCAAAGAAAAAGCTTTGTTATGTCTCATTGTCTTCTCTGGCACATGGAAATGCAAGTTTTTCCCATCTATCTTTTTGGCATCTGTTCATGTTCTTCAGGACTTTGTTGGTTTTGCACTGATTTTTTTGCTCTGAGACTTGACTTCAGGACCATGGGAAAGGCTGTGGTGGTGGTGGGGCAGTGAAATGTCTGAGGAGACATCACTCATCCTGCAGACCCTGGGCTGCCTGAGGACCACCATGTCCTCACCTCCTGTGGGCTGCTGATCCAGGCTGCTGGGAGCCTGGGGAGGAGCAGGGAGGGAAGCCAAGACATTTTATGTCTTATTTTACTCTTCAGACACACCAATCCATACTTTGCAGTTGTACGTGGCCACAAGTCATGCCTGTCCTTCTTCTAGGACAAGGGGAGGCAAAACCATGGCTGGTTCTGGGCTGGAGCTTGGTTGTATCAGAGAACTATCTGACATGGGTTTCGGCATTAGGAGATGATGCAGGAGGCCCCTCTCAGTCGTAGATGAAGCATCTCCTGTCTAGGAACTGCAGTGGGTAAAAAACACCCCAAAGCAGAGCCCCACTTGTGAGCCAGGGTGATGTTTTATGTGGCTGGAAGGAGCCAACAGAGGCAATTTGGGAAAAATACCTCACTCCTTGCAGCCTTCCCATCCAGAAATCCTTTCTTTGAGCTAAAGAGAAGTTTAGAGTCCCCACAAAGAGATCAATATCCAAGCACAGAGTGATGCTCAGTGCTCATCCCGCCGTGCTCCTCTCCTGGCTGAATGGCATCTGCAGGGCTACAGAGCAGCAGCCTTCACCCCCTCCCCAGCCTTGCCAAAACCAGTGTTTGTACTTGACTCTCCCAGTTTACTCTTGAGATTATTACCAGTCCAGTACATTTTTTTTTTAAAGCGAATGAGGTTCCAAACCTCCCGTTGATAAGATCTTTCTTACCCTCGGTGGAGTCATTAATTTAATATACTGAAATACCATTTTAATTAGTTTGCAGGAGGGTCCCGAGAGCAATGAAATAATGCTCTTTATTGTGTGGGTATGGAGTGGGCTGTGCATAATCCTGGTTTTTATCTCATCTTCTAGTCTGTCTCACTGGCAAATAGCAGTGCATCCTGTCTCCCAGTCGTGTCCTCTTGCCAGCGTGCCAGCAGTCTCCAGTTAAATCCTCAAAATTACAGTAAAACCACATTGTAGGTATTACCTGACTGCCAGAAAAAGCAGAGTTAAGGGCTGCCTCTGATTCCTTCTGGTGTAGCCAGGTATTACAGTGACCTCCAAATTGTGCCTCCTGTCACTTCTCCTTAACCCCCGGCTCCTCCGCGCAGCTCTGATGGTTCTTGCAACCAAGAGTTGCCCAAGGTTGAGCCCAGCCATGGTTGTGACCACCTGGTGTCTGGCAGACTCAGCACCAAGAATGAAAAAGGATTCAGGGCTTCCCCCAAGGACACTCAGGTGCTCTGGAGTGAGCACAGAGTCTGTATGGTGAGATCAGAGCGTGTCCTGTCCCAGTGCCAGCTTTGCTGGGGAGGAAACCAGTGATTCCAAAGAAACCCCAGCACTTTATTTTAGCTAACCCAAGAAACACATAAGTTCAGACAAAATAATAAATGCCAAAGTATGTTTTCCTCCCTCTTTTTCTTTAATACCTCTCGAAAGGTCTTTGAAGGCAAGCCCAAGCCCTTTAAATAATCCCAGATCCTCCCTTCTCCTGCTTTGATTCACCTGAGCTCTGCTCCAGCACACGGAGCCCTTATTGCTTCTGCAGCTGGTTGCCA
This sequence comes from Florisuga fusca, assembly GCA_038090715.1. Lineage (NCBI taxonomy): Eukaryota > Metazoa > Chordata > Aves > Apodiformes > Trochilidae > Florisuga > Florisuga fusca. Next base: position 17,963,381 of record JAAWXA010000018.1, read on the forward strand.
AAAACAACTGCTGAGAGATATCCTCCTCTGTAATCTTCACATCCTTTTCCAGACGATTGTTGCTCAGCCTCAGCTTATGATCCAGGCATCTCCTCAGCTCTGTCGAGTCATTATTGCAGTGCTGGAGTTCAGATGTAAAAAAGGGTTTGTCTAAATGGTACCTGTGTTTCTGGCTGCTGAGCTTCCAGAGGCTTATCAGTGGAATAAGGCAATGGGAGAAACAGATACGCTCCCCATTCAAGAAGTTTTCAGTCATAAAACGTAGACATAAAACATCTTCCATGGCCAAACCTCACCAGCAACCTGTATGCTCCCTAAACCATCCCAAGGCAATCACATTTTGTGACTGAGTCTTGTGATCAGCTTGAAAACTTGTTGTACAAATGCAGAGACAAAAGAAAACCTTAGAAATCTTAACAATCAGTGGAAGGATGAAAACCAATCTCATCACTTCTCCACTTGTGGCTTTCATTTATTTGAAAGCCCAGAGACCTTTCCTGCTACCTCAGCGATCATGCCTGGTGGCTTCCCATTGCAGGTGGAAGGATCCTGGCTGGGCTGGGAGACTCCCCTTCCAGTCTTGGAGGCTGGTGTACTCTTCTTGCCCATGGCAGAAAGCTTTGGAATTTGTGTTGCCTCTGCAGTACCTCTGGATTGGGGAGGAGCTGCAGAAGCTGGTCCAGTTTTCTATCTGTTGAACCAAGTAGTTTCAAGATAGCAAAGCCTTAAGGGCTGGTTGGACACGCCAGTTTCTTTCCCCTAGCATGTAATCTGCAAAGCATGGGGAGGTTGGTTGTGACTGGAAGGAATACACTGGATCATGTCCTGTTAAGTCAAAAAAAAAGGAAACCTCTGAGTCTGTTGCAGGGAAGATCAGGAAAGAGCAGAGCATGCTGGTGTGGAGGCTGAGAAGCCCAGTGTACAAGCAGATCCAGGTCTGGGCACAGCTCACAAGGAGCAGGGTACCTCAGCTGCTGAAGCAGCAAGCCCTTGGGGTTTGCTTGGTGAGATCCTGTTGCTCCAGAAGTCCCAGTCCAAGCTTGCCCAGTGTTCTGTGGATGCTGACCCAGCTTTGCTGCTCCTGAACATCTCATGGGGCAGGCTCATCCCAGCCAGATGACAGGATTTGTCTGCAGGAAAACCCTCCCACTCAGAGCAGCAACGTGCCTTACATTAGGAGAGAAATGTCTATTCCTTGTTTTCATCCTCCCTCAAACCAGCACAGATGGTTTTGCTGTTGGTCCCAATCATCTGGAAGGGACCTGAGTCCCTGTCCCTGGAGCATGGGGGGACACGGGTGCCAAGCAGTCGGGTTCTACAGGGTGGGAGGACACAAGATGTGTCAAAAGAGGCACTGGAAGAGAAATGCAGCCCAGCATTGTGTCCACACAGCCTGGAGTGCCCTCAGGACTGCCACCTCCTCCCCAGAAGGATTTATCTGGGCACACTGCTCACCCCTTTGTACTTCACCTACGTCTCATAGGAAGAGCCATGGAGCCAGTCCATCCTTTTTAAATAATATCTTTTAAGGCACAAAATGCAAGCTTGGGCAGACAGGCATTTTATTATCTACTTGCAAAATGATTGGGCTTATTAGCTTGGCCACCTATTGTAAAAATGAATAGTGGAATTTAACCCAATTGTGATAATAGGGAGCAGCAAAGAAATCCAGTTACCTGATGTGGCCTGTTCCTAGGCAGGGGGAAGGAACCCTCTGAGATGTCATTTTTCCAGTAGGATGGCTGCTTTCTAATTTAGTTTATTAAGTAATATCAAAAGCATATGGAAGTGGAAATGCCATCGGTTCATCCTGAAGTGATTAAGTTTGTGAGAAAGTGAAGAGCACAGGCAGTCATTTCTCATGGCTAGTGCTGAAAAGATATCATCTCCCCAGCTTATCTGCACATCTATCTAGTGCAGGGCTCTGCAGCCAGCCCAGCTGCTGGCCTTCTGCCTTCAAAGCCTTTCTGCCATTGTCTCAGGGATTATTTTTCTGCCAAAATGGGAAGGAATCCCAATATTCCCTTGACTGAAGCTGGGGAGTTATTAGGAATTTGTGTGTGTTCTGCTTTTACAACCTATTATCCCATGCAGATCTTTTCTTTAAGGATTTTGCTGCTTAAATAGTTTGGTTCACCTTGAACCTGCTGCAGCTTTAGTACCTGCTTTAATCAGGGAATGATTGGGGTTGGAAGGGACCTCTAGAGGTCATCTATCCCAACCCCCCTTCAGTGTCAGGGACACCCTCATCAAGCCTCACCTTGAATATATCCAGGGATGAGATATCCACCACCATCAACCACCTGGCTGGGCAACCTCTTCCAGTTTTCCATTACCCTCATGGTAAAGAAAATCTAAATAAATGCTTCTTATTTTAAACCTCTTCCTCCTTCCAGTTTGATACTGCTTCTCAGGGAGAGCTCTAACTCTGGTGGTTCTCCATAGCACACCTGAAACTCTGCTTATCTTTAAGCAGGTGGCTGGTTCCAGTAGCATCAGCCATGGTGGGACCTGATGGCCCCCAGACGTGACAGTTCCTGGTGCAAGAGTCAGGTCCTGGGGTCTGATCCTTTAAGCCCAGCTCCCCATCATCCTCCTGAGACTTTTTCCCAGCAAACCTCTCGGATTAACAGCAAATCCCCACACAGGCTTCCTCCATCCGTGGTGATTGCAGAGGATTTCCAGAGTCTCAGGAGATCTTCTGGAGCTCAGGTCTGGGGCTGGGAGGTGGCCAAAGCCAGAAGAAGATAAGCAGACCAGACAGCACCTCTGCCCTAAGGAAGCTTTGCTCACGTGTGCATCAAGGAGGTGTTTCCACACAGGTAATGTAAGGAGGAAGAAGCAGGTGCCAGAAGGGGCAGGGTGGGGAATTGCCTGCTGGGCTGTCCTGGAGGCTCTTTCTTGTCCCATCAAACCCCAGCAGCCCCTAATTGCTGCTGCCCTAACGAGATGCTCGTCCCCACCACAGCCCCTTCTTCTGCTCCCGCCTCTTCCCCTCTTTCCTCACCATCAAGTTCTTTGCTTTCATCAGCCTGGTGGCTCCGTTTGTTTGCTGTCTATCTGATGACAACCTTGGAATTCCAGGGGCTGCATCCCCAGGCAGCAGGGAAGAGGTTTGCCACCAGGCAGGGAGTGAGCACGGGCTGCGGGGAGGCTCCAGCTCTCGTGGCAGAAGCAGCTCCCGTGCAGTTCTCCCTTTGCAGTCAGGCTCTGGTTTTATTTACTTGTTGTGAGCAACATCTGGCAGGCCAGCAGCCTCTTGTTTCCCACTTGCCATCCATCTCCATTGCTTTGACTTTCCACACCTCTGTGCTCCTGGCAATCAGCAAGTGTCCTCCGGAGCTTCCCTGCCTCTCAGCATCTTTTGTGGGAAGCTCCTGCATTTTCTCCTGCCACCTCCCTGCTGGCTTTCCTGGGGATGGTTCCAAGCCTGTCGACCCTCCAGCTTGTGCACACTGATTCCTGTGCCCCTGTTTTGCACCAGGGAGGAAAGGGGGCAGAGAAGACAGACTCACATCTGCTCGTGGTTATCTTCAGTGACGAGGGTACACACCTACTGATTAATTTATTTATGGACAAGTTGAGCTCAAATATAATTTATGGTTGGTTTGTGGCTGCTGTCAAAGGATGGGTTATGGATGGAAGGTGCTGGCCTGGGCCATGTGTGCCTTGCCCATACTCTGCTCAGGGCCAATGCTTGAGAAGGGCCAAAAACTGGGAGAAAAAGCCCCATTCAGAAACGGCCCCACATGTCCCTCAGCCACCAACCCCTTCTGCAACTCCTACACGTCCCTGAAGCCACCACCATGACTCATGTGATGAGTTCACAGATTCAAGGAGAGGAGTGAGCTTAAGCATCTGCTTAACTTCAGCCCTCCTCACAAGTATCCTCCTGTGTTGGGAGTAAGATTAAGAATCCTGAGGTTGCTGAAGCTCAAAGTTGATTTCCTACCCTCTGCTCTGGCACACCTGCCTTTTCTTAATCCTGTTTCAGTGTTGCTTTTCTTCTAGGAACACTTTCTAGGGGCAGTCTGAGCTGGTGCTGCAGAGCAAGGCACAGGGTGCTCGCCTCTGGTTAATAAAAGAGGCAGCAGGGAGGGAGAAAGGGGAATAAAATGCAAATCAATGATGCAAGGCTAGAACCTGACCTGGGGTGTCCCTGCCCAGACTGTTTACACCCTTACCATGGCAACTCGGGGCCAAGGCACAGGCTGTACAGAGGGATGTGCCCTGCTAAAGCCATTCCTGGAGCTGCTGAGGTCTGGGGACAGCAGGAGCCCTGCCAGCCCCTCCATACATCCATAGGAAAGTTTTCTCCAGGGCCCAGAGCTCACTCTTGAGTTTTATGGGATTGCACAATCCAGAGGCTGCTCGTCTGCTTACCAGGAGGATTTTTATTTTTTAATTCCCACCAGCACCACACTTTTAAACAAACTGCTCTAGTTCAGTGTCAGAGTCACAGAATCCTGGAGTGGTTTGGGTGGGAAGGGTCCTTAAAGATCACACAGTTCCAGCCTCAGGGAAGGCAGCTTGGTTCCAGCAAGGAAGAACCTTCCTTGAATCATTTTCATAGAGTCGTGGAATGGTTTGGGTTGAAAGTGACCCTAAAGCTCACCTTGTTCCTACCCCTTGCCATGGGCAGGGACACCTCCCACAGCCCAGGGTGCTCCCAGCCCCATCCAGCCTGGGCTGAGACACTGCCAGGGATGGGGCAGCCACAGCTTCCCTGGGTCAGGGACTCACCCTCCTGCAGCCCAGGATGCAGTTGGCTTTCTGTTGTGTACAAATGCCCATTGCCAGCTCGTGTTGAGCTTCTCATCCAACACCAGTGCAGCTTCCACTCCATCCACGGGCCACCCTGATGGCTCTGCTCCACCAGGGAGAGGCTGCTGCAGCCAGCATGAGCATCTCCAGAGGCATGAAGTGATGGAGAGGGGAGCATCTCCTTCAGAGGGGGGCAGCTCGTGTATGGTGTTGGGTTCTGCTGGGAGCCAGCACCTAGGAAAGGAGCAAAAGCAGATGTGACTGTGGGGGAGAAGAGCTGTGGAGTAAAATGGGGAGGACATGAGCAGTTCCTCCAGGTGCCTGCTGCTGCCAGGCTCATCCCCCAGCTGCTCCCCCAAGGGGGGATCCCCATGGGGAGGGTGTGCAATGCACCCTCCACCCTTTTCCAGGCAGCTGTGCAGGCTCAGGTTGATGTTTGCAAAGGGTTAATCTTGCCCTGGGAGAGGCAGGACTATGTTATTGCTGTGTTATATTGTTTAAAGTCTGGTTTGGACCCGTTGACCTGCAAAAAATTGGCAGTTTTTGTGCCCTCCTCCTGCCAAACACTGTGTCAGAGACACGTGGGATGTGTGAGATGCTGATGTCTCAGTGCTGGAGAAGCAGGTAGCAAATCCCTCTGTCCTGGTGCTCAGCCAGCCAGGACCATTCTGAGGATTAACAGCCTCATAACGAGGAGCTTCCTCTTCCCTCCATGCCCTCCTTCCAGAAGTGAGCTTTGGGACAGAGCTTTTAGTATCCCACCCCAAATCACTGCTTTCTCCTGCTTCTCTTAGCATCCCATCCCAAATCACTGCTTCCTCCTGCTTCTCTTAGCATCCCATCCCAAATCACTGCTTTCTCCTGCTTGCAGCTGCCTGCTCCTGGGCACAGGAGGATATTTAGCACCAAGCTCACCCACTCTCACAGGCCCAGACCCCCAAACCCAAGAGCAATAATATATCCCCTAAAGGCATAACTTCTCGAGGTCAAGTTGGCAGGGCTTTTGCCTCTGCCAACTGCATTTGATGGGAGAGCCAATCTTGCTCAAATCTCTGCTTTTTTTAGTTAAAGAAAGGCACTTGGCGGTGGCCAGAGCACTGTTACTCATTTAGCTAAACAAAGCATGTGGCTCTTTGGGTAGCTGTTATTCCTCTGGAAACATTGGTTTTAGCTAATCACCCTGTGACTTCTATTGGATTCTGTTTATATATTCACCAAAGCCTCTTTCAGGACCTTTATGACATAATTTTGAAGTGTTGAAAAATCAGCTTATTCGCTGCCTGCATGGGCTGATAGTTTGGAGTGGTTTGGGTTGTTGGTTTTTTTTTTCCCTCTTGTGTAGAAAGTCCTCATAAACCACCTCATTCTTCAAAAAAAAAAAAAAAAAAAAAAAGGAGGAAGCAAGGGAGCTTTTCTTGGCTGAGGAACTCAGTGGCAACATTTGATAAACCAGAGGGAGAAATGGATGAATGAATTTCCATCAGAGCTCTTTAGTGCCCAAAAAACTCTGGTGCAGGTTCCTTGGGGGTTTGGGTCCCGGTGATGGGCAGGGGTAGTACCTCTGCCTCTTGCTGGTGTTATTTTATTTGGGATAAAGATAATATTCCCTGAAATGCTATTTTCTATTCCTGAAAGCATCACCTGCCCACTGAGGCTTGCAGGACCCAGAGCTGGGTGGGTTGCTGGATTTTACTGCCAGCCCAAAGCATTTCCCCTGCAAACCAAGAAGGAAAGGAATTAGAGATGCATCTGTCAGCAGGGCTTAAGCCCAAAGTTTAGGGTTTTGTCTTAAAAGGGCTGTAGGAAAGTTAATAGAAAAGCAAAATGTTTCCATTCCCGTTTTGTTTCCACTAAAATCACTTTTCAAGTCCGTAGGCAGCTTTAGGGATATGCACAGAGCAGCTCCGGGCTGGTGTGCCAGCAAAGAGAGTGAAAATGATGATGAGGATAGGTCAGCTATGGGAAAAAGAACATGCAGAAAAGCTTTTTTACCATTTTGGAGAGGTTTCTGCTTTGCAAGTTTTAAAATGCTTTTCCTTCTGCTTGGTGAAATTTGCTTTTAAGGGGGATTTTTGACATTTCCCCCCTTCTTCTGCCCTTTCTTGCAGTAGCAGGGGGCTGGCAAGAGCATTTGAGGAACCTCCTTGCTTCCACAAGGTTTTCATATTTTGTTTTTCCACTATGTAACCTTTTAAAAATTCTTCTAACATTAGAAATATTACGATGTTTCATATTTCCTTGGCTAATCTGGACCCTTTCTGGAGCTCAAGCTGTTTCTTTGAAGCCACAAAAGGCTAAAATGAAACATAAAGAATTTGCTACCAGAAAAGGATGGAAAACTCCCCCCTACACACACTCTGGGATGTTCACTCTCAGATTCAGTGGTAAAGAGGGAAGGAAAATAAAAATGGGGGTGGGGGCATAAAAAGGGAGAATAACTCTACATTCAGGTCCCAATAAAAACACAGAAATTTAAGGCAAAAGGAAAAATGAGGGAAGGTTTATGAGTATTTGGAGAAAGGTCAGTCTTTCAACTGGGTTTCCTCCCAGGAAGGTCTGAGTTTGAAAAGGTTGACCAAGAGTAAGCAGAAAGAGCAAAGTGTTTCAGGAGGGTTTTGTTGAGCAAAAAGGGGAAAAAGCATAAGCAGAAGTGGTGCAAAATTCTCTGTGTTTTTCATTTCTTGCCATTTTATTCTTTTTAGCTGCCCCTGGAGGTGGGAGCTGAAGAAAACACTTCACTCATACACAATGCAGGTGCTGGGATGTGGCTCTGAGCCTCTTGGTGCTGTGATTGAGAGCATCTCAAGACACCAAGAAATTATTTGAACTAGCAATAAAACACATGGCCAGGTAAATTTTAGCCCAGTTGGGGTTTAATTTATTTATTGGAGAGAAAGAGAGGGGTGTTTCTATTTCTTGTCTCCCCACCATGTATGTGGCCTAGATTTTTATATCAAAGCTGAGTATTTGTAGAGAATTTGAAAGTGGCAAGACAGAATGAGCAGATTTAGCTCCAAGATTTAGCATTTCTTGTGTGGATCCAGGGCCCCAGATTGCCCCAGAAAGATGGGATGCTAAAATCTTTGGGGATAAACAAAGGGGCATTGCTTCTGCACAGGGGGTTTCTGCTCTCACTCCCTCTTCTAATATATCAGAATATTTTGAGCTCTGGCCTCTCTAGGAGACATAAAACTAAGGAGCTTTGCCATGGCAATGCTTTCTCCCAGTAGCAATGTGCTGGTGTGACTTGTTCATCCCAGTCTTGCCCAACTCCCCAACAGCAGAAAATCAGGTTTCCCTGTGGCCTGAGCTCAGTTTAAAACACCCAGTGCAGTTCCTGGGGGAAAAAAAATCAGATGGTCCTTTGCAAGTGACAATCTCTCCTCTCTCTGACACCTTGTAAACCCAGAGCTGCCTCTGGAGGCTGGTCAGGAGGTGGTGGGAATGTTGGATGGCAGCTCCAGCATGCCCAGGTTGGAGGTATCGATGCTCTCACCAATCTGGTTGTGGCATTCTGGATGTGTAATGATGTTGCCTTGGATGGGGTTCTAATTAGTTTCCAAAACCTTTTGTATATAAAAAAAGCACTAAGGGCCAGATCTGCTCTGAATTACCTGGGTTTGCTTTTCCTGGAGCTCATTTAGGCTGTGCCTCACGGGGCTGGAGGGAGCTGCTTCTCTGCTCTGCTGAGCTGATTGCACACAGCCAAGGGCATGAGGATGCTTTGACATGGCCACATCCCTACACAACCTTCCTGGTGACATCAGGACCCGAGGCTGAGGTGCCCAGGCTGTGCTGTGGTGTGCACAAGCCACGTGTTGCTTTTCTTCTTCTCTGAGATCCTGAAAGCAACCTGTAAATGCTTTAAATGAGTGGGCTTAGGGGGGGAAATCCTGCCTCCTGAGGGCTTTTTTTACAGGGGATCAGTTTGGAGATGATCGTGTCTTTGAAAGAAAAATAAATGATCTGATTCCACTTGTTCTTGATCCCCTCTAACCAGATCACAAGAAACCCCCTCTCACATCTCCCTCCTGGCCCGTGTTGCTGCAGCAAAGCCCTGGCGTCCCCAGCACGCTGGTACCTGGCACAATCCGTCCTGTAGGGAGCTGGGGAGAGGGGGAGCTTGGCTGATAAAATGTTTTTTGGAGGAGAAATCCTGTGTGGGGCTGAGCCAGACCCTTTTGGTGACACCACTGTGGTCCAGACACTCTTGGACGTCGCTTCAGGTCCTGCCAAAGGCTGAGCAGGAGCTCACGCGCCTTCTGCTCCGCTGCTCGCTGGCGCACGCCCTCTGTTCCTTTTCTGTTATTTTATTGGGAGCAATCATGAGTTGCACGTTAATATAATATCATGATGATAATCTGGCAGCGGGCAAAGCTGGATGCAGCATAGGAAAGTTCCTCCGTCTCCTGTTTCCATTTTTCTTGGAAGAGAAGGCAGGGCGAGAGGCGATGGCCGAGGCACAATGGGCTCGAACCCGCCGGCCAAATTTCTGGCCAAAACACTGGATCCAGCAGCTGAAAGCAGGGAAAGGGATTTGTTCCTGATTGTAGGCTTTGGCAGGGAGGTTGTGGATGGGGTAGGTTCTGGCTGGACTCTTCTGGAGGAGGATTCCCCTCCGGCTGCAGGTACAGCACCTGAGCGGCGATGCTGGGTGCTGCGGCTTGACCCTGCCAGTGCCCTGATCCACACCTGGGATGGGGACAGAGGGACAGAGCAGAAGAATGGGCAAAGAAACACCACACCCCCAGATGAAATGCAGCCCCCTAAGCCTTGGCAGTGGCACCCCAAATCGTGGGGTACTCCCTGGGTCCCTTGAAGCCCCGGATGCTGGAAGCAGGGAGTGCACGGAGGTTCCCTGGTTCATTTAGACTGAAAGTGGTGTAAATGGAAAGCTGCAAAAAATGCTGTAAGGTGTGGAGAGAGACCAGAACAGAAACCTAGTCATTTTTTTCAGTCTATTTATTGTTAAGTCAGTGTCACTTTTCCTTTCAAAATCTGACTCAGGACTTCTGCATACTTTGAGGCTGGCAAGGCTGGCTGCGGTGAAAAAATGTTTGCCTCCAAGAAAGCCTGGCAGAACACGTAATTTCAAAAAAAAAAACAGCAAACCCCAAGCAAAAAATCAACCTTAATGCCTTTATATTTTCTTTAGCTTTCACCAATCTGCTCCCACACCATCTGTCTCACTTCTTTGTATTGCCTGTCTGGGTAAGTCCCAAATCTGAATTGCCTCCTGGCAATTAAGTAGAGTTAAAAATCTTTCCTGACCTTGGGTTTATCAAGCACCTTCTGCAGGTTTGTTATCCGTCAGGCTGCTAAAACAAACAAAAAAAAACCCCAAAAAAACAACAACAACAACAACAAAAAATCCCACAAGCTGCAACTGGTTGCTAAGCCTGGAGGGCAGGGGGTAAGCTGGGGCAGGTGGGAGTGGAAAAAGGGTCAGGGCAGAAGATGCTCACGTGAAACCACAGGGCCTCAGGCTGCTAAAAAATTTAGACTAAAAATGAGAGGTTTGGCAGGCAGCCACTGCTGACAGATCAGAGAATCTCAGACTGGTTTGGGTTGGAAGGAACCTTAAAGGTCTTCTCATTCTAGCCCCATGGGCAGGGACACCTCCCACCAGCTCAGGTTGGCCTTGGACACTGCCAGGGATGGGGCAGCCTTGGCCAGGGTCTCACCACCCTCACAGCAAAGAATTTCTTCCTCCTGTCTAACCTGAATCTCCCCTCTTTCAGCTTTAAATCATTTCCATTCACTGTATCTCTTCAGACCCTTGTCCCAAGTCCCTCCCCAGCTTTCCTGGAGCCCCTTAAGGCACTGGAAGGTGCTGTGGTCCGTGCCCATGTGAAGATGTGGCCAACAGCAGCAGTCCCCAAAACAAGATGACAACCCAGCATCAGTCAGATGCTGGAGCAGGATGAGTGTCTCATCTTTGTGTGGCTCAGGTCATGTTGACACCTGGAAAAAACAAAGGAAATTGGGGCAGTGCCCTGGCATTTGGCTGCTGCCTTGGAAGGTGGAGATGTTGTTTTAGGTCCATAGGTCCCCGAGCCCAGAGAGGTCCTTGTGGTGTTCAGCTTCTTGCAAGGGGTTGGGATGGAGAGAATATATATTAGGAATAAAATAGCCAGGTAGAAGAAGGTGTAAAATTGGTTCCAGGTTCCAAGAGGACAGACCTAGTGTCTGCCTAATCCTTGCATTTTTTACAGGGACTGTGTGGTTCCCTCTTCATGCAAAAAAATGGACCCGTATCTCCATCTCATCTGAACAACCCTGAAATTTTCATTTCCTTTGTAAAACTGGAAAAAACCCCAACATTTTTTATTAGAAATCAAATGTTCCAACCTAGCACGGTTCTCAAGCAGCGAGTTGCTGTTGTATGTGTCAAAAAAGAGCAAAAGTTCCAAGCCCAACCTTTAGAAAATATCGCAGAAATGGCTTTTTTTTTTTTTTTTTTTGGCTGCCTTTCTCCCCCAAGCTCAGTCCAAGCTGGCAGGAGGGCTTGGAGGATCTGCTTGAGAATTATGGATGTGGGCGAGTGCCGGAGCAAGGAGAAGACCTGGAAAGTTTGGGTGTACTTGGAGGAGAGCAGCTCTTTGGGGTCACGTATGGAGGGAAAAGCAACTCATCCACGGGGTTCAAATGAACTTGAAGGCTCCAAAACTCAACGAGCCAAGATGCCACTTAGATGCTCAAATTCCCCTCTCCTTTGTGGTTAATAAGCCCAGAAATAAACCCCTCTCCCTGCTACAGTCAGCAAGTGAAGACAAATGTCTTCAAAAGACACATTTTCTCCACTCTGTGCTGGAAGGTTTTTATTTTACAGCTCAGGTCAGCCACAAAATATTCCTTTTTTATTATTATTTGGCTTTCTGTCCTTTTTTTACCTCCCTCGGTTTCTTTTGCTCCAGAGAGCTACAATAGTTGAAGGCTCTTAAATGAAATGATACCAGCAGTGGGAGAAGAGCCAAGGGGATGGTGCCAAGCTCTGTACAACCAGCCCAGCAGACTTCACCTATTTCATGGGGAATAATGGAAGTTGCCTGTGCTGGCTGATAAGCTGATAAACCTCCACGTGATTCACACTCTTGTCACTGCAGGTGGCAGTTAAAGTCAAGCCCTTCAAGCTGCTTGAACCTGCCCCTTTTTAAGGAGGTTTCCTTTGTTTTTAATGGGAGTATTCATTGGAAAATGCTGGGAGGTGGCTCTTTTTCAAGGCCTGAGCCCCTCCAGGGTCTCTCTGCTGGTGCTGAGATGTGGGAGTGATGCTTTGGCCAAAGGCAGCTCTGCAGCACCTGCTGGGAGGGGGCATCATGAACACAAAGGGTTTGCTGGTTGTTACTGCCCTGCAGGTCACTGGGGGGATGGAGGAGCCAGAAGTGACTTCTACCTGATGCCCCAAGCCCCATCACTCTGGAGGTGCCCCCAGGGGATAACTTGCACCCGGTCAGTCTCACAGCTGGACTGAAGGGCTTTGCAGAGCTGGGGGTGTGTGGCATGAGGGGGGCCCTTTTGCTTCAAACAAAATGGATCGTAGGGGTCAGTGATGAAAACAGAGGTGATTTCTCTGTTATTTTTTTAAGCTCATGTCTCTCCAGCTGCCTGGAGGATATTATTGTGCCCGGACGCCTGGAGCTGAGAGAGGGGAGGCAGAGATGGAGAAATCCCTGGGAAACAAAACAAAGGGAAAGACGAGAGTCCTGAGAAATCCAGGATCCAGGCTGTCCCTTCAGGAAGCAGTGCAAGTGGAAGGGAGATTTTGGCCAGGGAAGTTTTTGTAAAAGGCAAAAGGAAGGACAGAGCAGCGAGCTGCTGCACGGGTCCTGCCCTGCATCCCTTGGGAACCCTGTCCTAAAATACCTGGAAGGTTTCAAATTGGGAATGGGAGGGCTCTTGGTTGCCTTTGGAAACGAAACCCACCTGCTGGAGCCCAGGGTTCCAGTGTCTTGGTTCTGGGCTCACTGTCCAGATTTAAGGCTCTGGCTCCATCTGCACAATCCCTGGGAATGCTGGGTCCGTGCTCTTGCAGGCAGCTCTGTGCTGGAAGAGCTCTCCCTGGCATTCTGTAGGAGGATCTTGAGGCTCTTGCCCTCCCTCAAAGCGTGGGAAGAACAGAGAAGGGGTGGAGGCAGCAGAGCCAGACACTTTCTGCTCTGGGATGACAGCATCAGTGGTGGGGCTGAGAGGAGAAGAACCAGGATGAACTTTCTACAGGAGGGTGGAGGGAAAGCTCTGGGGGTGGTGGCAGGGATGGCTTTCTCCAAACAGCTGGGAACCAGGGAGCTCTTTTATGTTGCCTCGTTAGCCCTGCTGGGAGAGGTCCAATTTTTCCTTCAGATTTAATTTCTGGCCTCAGAACATCATTGTCAAAATGCTTTTGTCTGACTCAGGCCACCTCAGTACCATCCCAAAGCATCTTGTCACACCACTGAATGCCTCCTCCTTCCCACAGAAGCCCCATGCATGGTGGCTCTCAGGTTTCTGGGAAGCCCATTGCTCCCACATCCCTTCTCCTTTGGCTTTTTGGCACTGTTGTGCCTTTGGTGCAGGCCTGAGCCCATCTGTGGGATCTTGCAAGTTCATAAACAGGTTTCAAAGGAGTCACCTGTTGCTTTTTGGGGTGGCTTGGAAAGGGCTGTTCTCTTAGTAAGCACCAAAGAGCCGTTTGGAGGATCCAAAGAAATGGGATTGGAATCCATTCATTATGCCAGATGTGAATTCTCTGCTCCTCTTGCTGTTGGGAACCTCCATCTCTCTTCTCCCATCATTCACTCTGGGCATTTGGGGCTTTTTTCCCTGAATGCTCAAATCCTGAGTGAGAGCAGCCCCCGAGGAGCTCCCCACAGCTAACTGAGCCCATCCTGTGGCTGGTGTGTCCCTGGCAGGTTGCCACCAGCAGCACTTGAGGAAGGGCAGAGCTGCTGGAGAGGCACCAAGAAGCCAGACAAAGCCTATCAAACCTCCTCCATCCTATCAAGCCTTTGCCAGCTGGAAGACAGGGTGGTGGGTGACAAGCAGCTTCATCTCCATGGCATGGAGGAAGCTTGATGGTCACCAAGCATCTGCACTTGGGCTTTGCAGGGGCTGGAGGAGAAGCAGAGCAGCTATTAGTGGGTTCTTCTGAAGGGGGAGGAGGCAGGGCATTTTGGTCACATATGACACTAAGCAAAGCAAAGGGGGAAGCCTGACACCAAAATGCTCTCCAGAAGCTTGCAGCAGCATGAGTAATGCCACAGAAGGGAGAGCTGCAGGAATAACTGGGCCATAAAGTCATCACAAGCGGTGAGAGAGGAATTTGTTTGCTTCTGTCCTCCGATGCTTGCTGCTCTCCATCTGAGAGCAGATGAGGGGGTGTTGGTTTTGCTGGGGGAGATGATGTGTCCAGGAGGGACCCAGGCTTGGGCAGGGAGAAGCAGAGGCAGGCTGGGCTCATAGCTCCTCTGCTGCCAACTGCTTTGAACCTGTGGTCTCCAGGGTCTGAAAGGAGACAGGAGGAGAACAAGCTGTGCAATGGCTCCAGCAGGATTTATTGCACAAAAATTCTCATGTGGCACCAGTCTCTCTTTTCATTGCTGGTTCTGGCACCACTGCAGAGCTCTGGGGGACACAGGGGTGTGCAGAAACAGAGATGAGATGGAGCAGACCCCTCTGCAGGGTGAGCTCACCTCCTGCAGGGACCCAGGAAGAGAATTGTCCTTAAAGCAGCACAGCATCCTTGAGGAAGGACAGATGAGGTTTGTTACTGGAAGGGCTGGATGTGTCCCAGGACCCTGTTACTGCTGAAAAAGCTTTCAAGCCTCGCTGCTTTCCCCCACTGCCCCAAACCACTCGAGCTCCCTCATCTGTGAGGGAACAACCAGGCCCTGCAAAAAGCCCCTCAACCTCCCAGGAGTCTGCTTGCAGCTTTGTGGCTCTCCTTGCCCCAGATCACAAGGCTGGGGTTTCACCTGTGTCCTCTTTATAGGGGTGATGCCCCCAGGTGGGAGGCCCCAGAGCTTCTCCCATCCCCACTGCAGTTCAAATGCACAACTGGGAGGTTGTGGACACACAAAATTAGAGGCCAACATCAAACATCTGGGTCTGATATCTCCATTAACCACAGGCTCCTTTAGGGCAGCGTTTATGGCATGTGAAGTCATTTGGCATCCTTGGTTAGGGCAGGAGGTGCTTTTCCTGCAGGAGAAAGTGGCTCCCTTGGCTTCCCAGGGCTTGTCTGGGGTGCACCCCCACCTCCCTTGGTCTTTGCATCTCTTTGGCTGCAAGGAGACAAAAAAAAAAAAAAAAGCAAAAACTGTATTGATTTCAGCCTTGTGGGGAAGTATTTTCCCACCATTCACCACAGAAAAGCATGATTTAATTAACATTTTTATATGTTTATTATTTAAGAAAGCACGTGCTGCCGCAGCTGCTTAATTTATTGTTTTTTCCCCCTCAGTTTTACCCAACTTGGGTTTGTTATGAAATGATTGAGTCGTATTCCATGGTATAGCCAGGAGGGGAAGGGAGGGATGGATGGATAGATGGATGGATGGATGGAGGGATGGAGGGATGGATGGATAGATGGATGGATGGATGGATGGAGGGATGGATGGATAGATGGAGGGCACCCACCCATCCCAACCTGCCACATCTGAGGCCCTGGTGAGGTGTCAGCTTTGTGTGATTGGTGTCCCTGCAGGGAGAAGTCAGGAATAGCTGCTGGGCTTTCCAGTCTCCCTCTCTGATAATCCAAGCTAGTTCTTAAATGCCAGATCTCCCATTTTTTTTGTGTAGTTACCCTACAGGTGCAAGCTGGATGCGTCCATGGGCTTCTTCCCCCTGGTTATGATTAGGTCCTGGTGGTTTAAGCAGCATCCCTTGGGGTTTATGCCTTTTAAATCAGTGATTCTTGACATTAGGAAAGGAATTTTTGGGATCTATGTGCTTTCTAAGGGAGGTCACCCAAACCTAGGAGGAAAACCAAGGTTATGGTGAAGATGTATCTGAGGTGGTGATCTCAGCAGAGCCCTTGTTGCTGTGAGAGGGAGATATTTATGGGTTTCCAAGCTGTAAGGGTGCCTGCTGGCATGGTCCCTGATGGGATGTTCCCACCTGCAGCCAAACCCTGGTGGGCAAATGCCCTCCCATCCACCTCAGGAGGATGAAATACAGTTGGTTTCTCTCTGCAAGTCTCTGCCCAAGGGGGTTGGTGGTGGTTTCAGGGAGCAACCTCCTGTTTACATGCATGGTTCTCATGTAACAGTCACAGGGATGAGATTTTTTTGCTTTATTGTGGCCTTGCTTAGAAAAAAAAGAAAAAAAGAAGAAAAAAAAAAAGCCATATTTAGTCCAAGCCCTTTAAGCACATGCTTAACCTCACAGCAGTGCAGGAGGCTCCCCTGCACCAGCACTGGAGATTTTACTCATCATGAAAGTAAACATGGGCTTTAGGGCTCTGAAAACAGGTTTTTTTATAGGAAAATTAAAATAGAATAAAAAAAAAAAATCTCTGCCCTGAAGGAGAAGGATAAACACTGCTAAAATGTTATCATGTGTACAACTGCACTCTGGGTGCTGGAGACTGTCACAACCCTCAAGAGTTTCTTCTGTGGAAGGGGAAAGTGCTTGGGAGTTTCACTGGGAGCAGCTGGAGCAGGGGACAGATTTATTTCACATCTTCTGCCCTTATCAGCATAAACAGAGACTCCAGTTTCAGGAGGGAGGGGGTCAAGGATGACCAGACAAAGACCACCCCCCATCTCAGGGGTGATTGCAAGAGGGGTGCTGGTGGTTCCCTGGTCCCATCAACTTGTGTATCACCATCAAGAAGGTGGGTTTGGAACACCCCCCAGTGTCCTGCCCTGTTTCCAGTGGGTCCCACCGTGGGTTGCAATGGGCTCTGGCTGGGTGGGCATCCAGGGAAGCCCTCCTGGAGCCCTTCTCTGGGTCGTGCATCACAGCCCTGCCTGGAGTTTGTCCCGCTCTCCTCCGAGAGAAGCGGTAGGAAGCAGGAGAAGGTGTAGATAGAACAGCAAAAAAATCCTCACCCTCAGAAGTCTGAGCCTTAGGACTTCTGCTGAGGGGCCCTTGGCCTCTCCACAGTCTCTCCCTGGGGCTAAAGATATCCCTGTCTGCAGCCGAGCTGTGAATCAGGAGGAAAAAATGTGGGTCACCTCCTGCTCGAAGAAATGAATGTTGGGAGACTCAGCTGCTCCTGACCTCCTTGTGCTGGGCATGAAGCAGCCCCAGACCCCCCCACGGGGTGAAGGCCTTTTGGGCTGGGTTTTGTTGATTTTCAACAGTTAAAATTGGGTCTGAGGGCAGACCTGGCTTTTGGCCTGGGGGCAGTGGTAGGGTCAGGGCAGGGACCGAAGTGGTGTCCCCCCTCCCCGTGTGTGTACACTGCAGGGACCAAAGTGGTGTCCCCCCTCCCCGTGTGTGCACACTGCTTGGCCATGGCACCACATGGGACACGTGTGAGCAGAGGAACACAGCTGGCCATGGCCATGGCCGTGGTACCTGGAGCCAGGCCCTGACACATCTCCCCTGGGAAAACTGTGCCTATTCTTCCTGCTCTCTCTCTCCTTATATATTTTTCTCCTATCCCACTGCTGTCAAATCCACTCCTGTTCTTTCCGTGCTAAAGTAAAACCTGATGTGGACTCCATAGCAGGTAGAAACCCTGGGGAGAGGCACAAAGGTGGCACCTGAGAGCCCTGAGCAGGGTCCTTGCCCCACATTCCACGTGTGCTCTCAGCTTGGTTTGTGTGGTGCTTTACTTTCCCCTTCTCCAACCCAGGGGTTCTGCAGCTTTTCTTCCCCTCCTAAAGTCAGCTCGGAGCAAGAAAGTGGCATTTCCAGAGGGTGGCACCCAGCTGGGTCACATCATGTCTGGAAGGGACATTGGGCATCCCCTATTAATAGGTGCATGAGCTGCTTCACCCTCTGCCTGACCTGGCATTAAATGAAGTAATTTGGGGGGGAAAAAATCTCATGCCTGAAGGTGAAAGGGGGCATCTGCCTGCACTGAAAGGTCCAGAATGTTTAAGTGGCTAAAATGGTAACGTGCTCAGGGTTGTGACCTGCAGAGCCCACCAGGATGAGTTGCCCTTGGCCCGGACTGGTGGCCGTGTTTCTGCTCCCGGTTGGATTTTGTTGCTTTGTCTTTCCAAGCCCAGGAGTCAGGAAATAGTTAAACCCTACAGTATTTTGATTAGCAGAGCCTTAAAGTCAGTAAAAAAGACAGTCAGAGAGAACTATCAAGAGCATGCTAATGAAGTGAAGTCATCAGCAGACACCAGAGAAGTCTTCATGCCTGCTCCACGCTGCCGGACCAGCGCCGGATCCCAGCAAGGCACATGCAGGTGGAGCCGCGTTCCATCCCGCTCCTGTTTGTTCCCCTCCTTTTGGATATTGCAACGCTTTTCCTGGGATTTTTTTCTTTCTTTCTTTTATTTTTTTTTTTTTTTCTTTTTCTTCACTGGAGCTTAATGATATTTCCAGCTCGGAGGGAGCTGCGGGAAGCCTGGAGATAGTGCAGTGAGAGACTAGAAAGACAGCAAAGGGCAGCTCCCGGCTCCGCGGGAAAGGTGAGGGAATTCTCTTGGAAAATCCCTTGGGTTGCTCTGTGTCGCCGGCGGTTGGGTTGTGGCAATGCTGGGGGTGGGGAAAAGGGGATGTTTCTGGAAACACGGTGATGTTTCCTGCTCTTTTTTGCAGCTGGAAAGTTTGCTGAGGGGTGTCCCGGGATGGCGATGTCCCGGTGAGCCCTTCCCGGTGCTCAGGTATGGAGCTCCCAGGAGAGCAGGGCTGGAAAGCTGCTCCTCAGGAACAGCGAGTGAAGCAGAACCCAGCTGACCCTCTAGGTCCCCTTGGAAAAACACAAGGGTAGTTTTAATGCTATTAAAACTGATTATTCTACCCTTCTGGAGCTTTGCAAAGAACCCGTGTCAGGGTTTTATCAGCCTTGTTGTTAGAGCCTGTGCATGTTTGTATCTGTAGTTTACTGGCTCAGGTCCTGCCTTTTCCTTAAAAAATGTGGGGTTTTTTTATATATATGATTTATAAACTTAGGACAAGGCTGAGTTTTAGTCAAACAGTTGCCTTAAGGCTAAACCCTGTAACTCTCATGCAGGCAAATCCACACTGGAGCTGATGACTCGGCAGTGCTGTTTAATTTACAAAAAGTCACACCATGAAAACATGCATTTTTGTTTATTGTAAAGGCAAGAAAAATATGCAGAAGAGGTTTTACTCCTAACCAGATGCAATTAACCCCTTCAGGGCAATGAGTTCCTGGGATGAGATGAGGGTAAATGGTTTGCACCAGTTAGAAATGAGCCCACGACTCAATTGCTGCCTCGAGCGTAGGGCTCACACAGAGCCTCAGCTTCTCTTCAGGTCTGTCCCCAAATTTTGCATTTGCTGCCTTCATTTTTCCTCTTGGGAATCTCGGGACACTGAGAGAGTGTTCTGAGGAAGGCAGACGCCCAGCTTCTGGGTCTGTATGAGCTCCCTGCTCCTTTCTGCAAAGCATACGTCCTTGAAAATAAAAATCGCTTGATTTTCTCCATATGGAGGTGAATATTATATCACCATTAACTGAATTTTGGGGGCCTAGGGACTGCTGGCAAGTTTAGCCACACAATTACCTTATAATCCTATGTCAGAAGCATCTTGGTTTCTTGTACCCTATTATAGCTAGAAAAATCTCACTGAGTTAGCCTGGAAGTGACCTCTCTCCATTCAGCTGCAACCCAGCAACCCCTCATCCCCGGGTGGTGGAGGGGCACAGGTTTGTGTCCCCCTCCCCATGCCTTCCCAGAGGATTTTCCCTTGGCAGGTGCTTTCTCCCCTGGAGCCTGGGAAATGCACCTTCATCCAGGTTACATGAGTGAGCTCCTTGTGATGGACTCAGCTCCATCTCCCTGCTGTGGACATCTCACCAGCTTCTTTTGGGCTGGTGGAAGCAGAGCTTTAGTTAACCAAGAGAAAATTCAGGGGGGATCATCTCTTAACTCCTTGCTCTCTCCCTGTGTCCTGCCCATGGTGGGTGCAAGCAGAGGACCCATGGAAGGACCTGAGGTGCAGGCAGAGGGGGACAAGTGCAGGTGACCCTTGGTGAGGTCTCTTGGATGCTGCAACCTGCTCAGGTGCAGCCTCCCTGGCCTGACTTGCTGCTCCCAGCTCTCAGGAATCACCTTCCCTTAAGACACCCCAACTTATTTAGAGCAGTGACACGGAGCTGGACCTTGGGGGTCCTCCCAGCGAGCTGCCAGTGGGGCTCAGGGCTGCACTGAGCCACCCAAGGAAAAAAGCTCCGATTTCCAATTCCTCTGGGTTTTGGGGCAGGATTTGAGCTCTGAAGTCAGATGCAGATCCAGGTGTGTCAGTGCCAGCTGCAGGTGACAAACCCTGGCCATCAGGCTGGCTCCTGTTGCCTTCCAATGGGGATGAGAGCATATTTCTGACCCTGGATGTCACCTCATCCCACCAAGGGCATGGATTTTGTCAGCCTCTCCAGCCCCATCGCAGCTCCAGTGTCACCAGAGCTGACTGGTTGCACATCCAGTGCCAATGAACTCGGACTTAGTTGTGTTACGCTGATTTTTGCTGCAGATTTTGGGGGATCGTAGCCCCTGGGGCCCCAAAAGTCAGCTAGCAGGAGCTGCCCAAAGATTCTATGAGCTCGAAACACCCTTGGAGCCTCCTCTGTCCACTTTGGCTGGCTGTTCTTGGAGGAGAAAGGTGTGAAAAGGGCCCGTGGCCCACTACTAAGCAACAGTTACCAACAACCTCAAGCAAATAAAATCTGTGAGATTATGAAAACAGGGGAACAGCAGCTGCTTCCCAGCATCTCCACAGCGTGAGTCAGTAGCTCATGGCTTCCCCACTCCTTCCTAGAAGACAGCAGCCACCAGCTGCCAACCTTGGGAGAACAGGCATCCCTGAGTATTTACTGCCATCTCAAATAACTTGTGTTTCTCTGCTAGAGAAGCTGGGATTTGCAGGTTTCTGTCCTTAATGTTGTTGTTTTGTTGGTTTTTTTGGTTTTTTTTCTTGTTAATGTTTACTTACAGGACACCCTAAGTGCCCTGTGCTCTTTCTCTGCATATTTTAGGCTGCAGCTTCCCCCCCAGTGCATCAAGAGTTGACCCCAGCTAAGAGAGAGGGAAATTCATCCACTGAATTGGGAGTGTTATCACTGCTAGGTTTTTATGCAGATCCTCAAGGTCTGAATTGCTCAGGGAATAGTTCAGGGGGCTGGCTGAGACTCCATCCAAAGGTGGAATAACTCTGGGAGGTGCCCGTCCCATCACCGAGGTTCAAAGTTAACATTTACTCTGCAAACCTTTTTTTTTTTATATAAAAAGGTGGTTGTATCCAGGGTGGTGCTTCCAAGGTGGTTTCCCCAGCATGGCCATGCTGGTGGTGGAAGGGCTGGAAGCCATCTCTGGACCAGAGGCATTTTACAGGTGCAGATTAATTTTAGCTCCCTGGCGCTGTATAAATAAGTTTATGGGCAGTTTGTCTCCACAAGCAGATGTCAGTCGGTCTGAGCTCCTGTTTCCTGGCTTTTTTTGGCAAGTTGTGCTCCCATAATTTAGCAGGGTTTGGGGACAGGAAGTCTTGCTGCAAGGAAAAGCTTGAAGCAGGAGGTGCTGGGGCTGGTTTGCTGTCCTGTGGGCTCGTGTCACCAGTTCTGCTTCTCAGTGATGCTGGTGGCTGTGGAAAGGTTTGATGGGATCTGGGGACATGTCTCCTGAGCTCTGCAGTGGTTTGCCTGTCACCTTAGGTGACTCTTTGCCGAGGGGTCTTTTGGGTGTAGTGTTGTGGGCTAGCCAGCAAAACACAGCTCCTTGGCAGAGAGGCAGGCAGAAAGTCAGGGAAACCCCTCTGAGGAGTGAAGCAGCTGCTTTCCCCAGCCTGCAGCACAGAGCCCAGCTCACCTCACCCTGGCAGCTCTTTTCTTCACCTGAAAATTCCCCTCGTTTTTCACCTTGCCACTTGGTGCTGTGCCTGGGGGTGTCCTCTCCTGTTTCCAGCCTCCAGAGCCCCAAAACCTGCTGAGGTTCTCCTTGGATTTGTGGCTCCTGCCTTTCTCTGAGCAGGCAAGAGGATGGAGGATGGAGCCCTTGTCCCCTCCACTGCCACCAAGAGCTGGGAGGGCTTTGGTATGAAATGGCATCAGTCTGTGAGGAGGTGGCACTGCCCTGTCACTTGCTCCACACCTCCCAGAGCATGGGAGGAGCTTTTCTCCACCTTTCCTTTTGAAGGTTCCAGCACAGGGACAAGGGCACGGTTCAGAGAAGAACTCAAATGACTTCAAATTCAGGGGATGCAGCAGCACAAAGCCCTGGGCAGCTTCTGCTTTCCTGGAGATGTTGGGTGGCATCAGGCCAGGTGCCCTGGAGGACACATGGCCATGGGCCCCAGCTCCTGTCCTGTGGCTCTGGTCCCCTATGTGGTCTCCTCTCCCCGTGTCACAGCATCCAACACGCTGCAGGCACTTGGTTCCCTCTGAGAAGGAATTTCACCATCCTGAGCCCCGGGGCTGCTCCTGCCAGGGCCAGGCACAAGCAGGATGAGTCTCAGCCTTGTTGCTGTTGTCCCCAGCACTCGGTGCCTTGGGTACAGTCAGGTCCCTGCAGACCTCGTGTTCCAGCCCGGGAGGTACCTGCTGAGCGTGGAAAACATTTCACAGGGCACAGCTCTGCTTTGCTGCAGGAATTTCTCCCTCTGCTTGAGACACCAGAGCCTGGCAGTGTCCCAGCTCCCTGCTCCAGCACCCACAAGTAGGAGATGTTGCACCAAAGCATCCTTTTGGCTCCCCTCACCAGCTCAGCTCTCTTCTTCGCTTCAAAACTCCAGGGAAAAACACATTTGCAATGAATGGATTTTTTTTTTTTTTCCTCCCTTGCCTTAAATAAAAGGGGATGGAAAGAGATGCTTGTGCTTCCGTTGGTATTGCAGTGCAGGAGAAAGCTGGGGTTCATCCCTGAACCTCAGTCCTTGGTTCTCAAAGGTTTCCTGGGGGAAACACGGGCCAGAGAGACTCCGGGCGCGGGTTTTTGACATGCGGCCGCTTTTTTGGGGCTGGAAGCCGAAATCCTGGAGTACAACATCGCCACCTGTTTGCCAGAGGAGAACATACAGCAGGGTGAATCCCAGCTGGATAAATCCCGGCTGGATAAATCGCAGCAGGATGCCATCCCATTGGGATGCACCCCACGGGGCAGCCCTCCATCAGGATGCATCCCATGGGGATCCAGCCCAGGAAGATGCTCCCCATGGGGCAGCCAGGAAAAGGGAGGAGAGGAGGGGATGGAGAGAGAGGAGTCAGTGCTGGCTGGAGGAGCTCCCCAGCCCATGGGACTGAGCTGTCTGCTCCTGTGCCACCTCTGCTGCTCCCAACTCTTGATCCTCCTGCTTTCACCTGGGCCTTTGTGTGATTCCTTGGAGCCCTTCACCTCCGGGCTCTNTCAATCACTCTCTACAACTCCCTGAAAGGAGGTTGGAGCCACGGGGGGGTCGGGCTCTTCTCCAGGCAGAGACAAGAGGCTATGGGCTTAAGAATTTTTTCCTAATATCCAACCTAAACCTCCCCTGGCAGAGCTTCAGCTCTGCCAGGGGAGGTTTAGGTTGGATATTAGGAAGAAATTCTTTGCAGAGAGGGTGATCAGGCATTGGAATGGGCTGCCCAGGGAAGTGGTGGATTCTCCATCCCTGGAGATATTTAAGCAGAGACTGGATGTGGCACTCAGTGCCATGGGCTGGGAACCACGGGGGGAGTGGATCAAGGGTTGGACTTGATGATCTCTGAGGTCCCTTCCAACCCAGCCAGTTCTATGGTTCTATGAAGAGGTTTAAACAGATCTCTTGGAGCCTGACATGGGCCAGACTGAATCAGTGAGCTCAGGGCATGGCAGAGCTGTGCCTGCAAGATGCTGGGAGCTGAGTGGCCCTGGGTGCTGTCTTGCAGCCAGTGTAGGTGCTGCATCCCCCTGGGAGGTGGCTGGAAATGCTGCTCTGCCATGGCAGCTGGAGTTGGAGCAAGGAACTGAGCTGCTGCTGAGGGGTTCACCCTGCTTTGTGCTCACCCTTGAGAAAAAAAAAAACCTTTGAGGGCTTCATCTTTCCAAAACACCCACCAGGGTCTGGCTGGGCAGGCCAAGGGCCATGCTGCATCTCCCTGCAGTGGAGAGGGACTGCTCCCCCAAACCTACTGCTTCTGCTGTGAAAATCTCTGGCTGGGAAGATGCCTTGGAGGGGAGCAGGCTGAGGGTTTGGGCTGGTTGGAGCTGAATGTTGGGGGCTCCCACGTCTCACTGCACCAGTTTGGGAGCATTTAATTGATTTTCAGTGAATATTTAGGACACCTGGCAACAGGACCTGGGCATACCTTGGGCTTCTCCTCCTTCACCTTGATGCTAGAAGCCTAAAAAAAAAAACAAAACAAAATAAAACAAAACACATAGGGGCTGTTCAGATCCTTTTTGTGCCCATCCAGGGCATTTGTAGCTCAACCTTGGAGAAATGCTCAGAGGAGGCTGTGTGGGGATGAAGTGTCAGGCCTTTGTTTGAAAGAAGCCTCCTAGGAAGTGGCTCAACGAGATATTTGTGGGGATTTGAAGTATTTAGGTTCTGCTTAGGAATACTGGCATCTCCAGGGGAGGCTCTGGCAGACCCCAGCTTGCTGTTTGCAGGAGGGAAAAGTGTGAGTCTGGTCCCCTGTGTGCAGGCACACAACCCCCTTCTCCTTTGGAAAGTGCTAATGGGAACAAGCCAAGGTAGATTGTTCCATTAATGGGGATTTATAGCACAAATCTGCTACTGTTTTGTCAAGGCAAACAGAAATAAGTGGGCTTTTAGTGCTGGGAAAGCTGGCCCTGGGGCTGTAGGGTGTTTACTAGCAAAAGGCAGCTGCTCAGAAAGGGCTGCAGAGGGAATAAAGAGCCAAAAAAATGGAGATGAGAAGATCCAGGATTTGGTGAAGGAAGGATTCAGGGACTCCAGGCCCTTACCTCCACTCTGCTGAGTACAATATAAATATAAATTTATTTCTTTCTGCATCTCCCAGCTTTGTGAAGCATCTCAGGGGACAGATGTAGATGGACACAACACAGTGCTGTCACCCTTCTGCCTCCCATGGGTGACAGGGGAAGACAGGTCAGTGCCTACCCCGTGGCTGGGTGAGGTTTTGGGCAGAGGTTTGTTTGTGTAGAGCAGGAACGTGGAATTGTTCTCCCCACGCCAGTGATCAGCATGCAAAGCCAAGTCCTAAAAAAATACTGAATTTCCTCTGCCATCCTTGGGAGGAAGAACACTCATCTGGTGTCAGACAGTGATTGTGGGGTGTCCTTTCATCTGAAGGAGCACCCCAAGCTGAGCCTACACCCCCTTCACCCCCGGGGCATGGTTCACAGCTCCTGTTCACCGGGCTGCAGCCCTCTGTGTCTCTGCTCTCTGCCAGGGTCATGCTGGTGCCACACCACGGAGACATCCCAGGTCCTGCTTCTGGCACCAGCATCCTCTCGTGTGCAGGAGAGCTGGTGCTGGTGGCACTGGGAAGGGAGCAGGGAGCCTGGCTCCAGCTGAGCTGCATCCCGGTGGGATGCTCTGCAGCATCCCTTCAGCCCCAAAGGCCCAGGAAAGGGTTTGGCACCACGTGGGCACCTTTAGGATGCCTGGTTTGGTGTCATCACAAGCTTTCTACATCTAAAGAGCCAGAAAACTGAGTCCTCGAGTGTCACACCTCCAAGGGTAAAACCCTTCCAGAGCCCGGGACCAGCGGTGTGTTTGGGAAGGGAAGGAGGAGGCAGCCCAGGAGCTGGGAACAGGCGGGTGTTCCAGGCACCTCAGCCCCTCCCAGGCACCCTGCTGGCTCCTTCCTCCCTGCTCACATCCCGGAGGGGCCAGGGGGCTTCCAGCAGGCATCGCACTTCTTCCCAAATCAAACCCAAAGCTGCCCACAGCTCTGCCTGGGGCTGAGCTGCAAAGCTGGCAGCAGGCAGGGCAGGGCTGGGGGACCCATGCCAGGCTTGGTGTCACCCCCAAAGCCACCCCTTTTGGCTCAGCCAGTGCTACCAAACCCTCCCGCTGACATTTCACTCCCTTGCCAGGTTTTTTTGCCGGGTTCCTCGGGCACAGGGTTGCAGTTGTTTGGCTCGGCAGGAGCAGAGGCAAGGAGAGCTTTGGTTGTTTTTCTGGCAGTTGAAAAGGAAGTTTGAAAGCAGACGTCCCGACACGTCCCCAGCCCAGCCTGCACCTCACTGCTCTGCCAGCACAGCCACAGCAGCAAAATCCTCACCCTGACCCCACCAGGTCCCAGCTGCAGAGCTGGCATCACCCAGCAGCCAAATCCCAGCCCCAGAAGAGCTTCAGCAGCACCAGAGCAGCTCTGGGTGCAAACACCCTCTGTGAGCAGGAACAGAAGGGATAAAGGGCCACGTTTGAGCTCCTTTTGTCCCTTTGGGTTAAAAAGCAGTGTGTGTGCTCAGCCAAACCCCTGCCTGATGCTTCTGGGTTGAGCTTGAGGTGCTTCAAGCTCATCTACCCTCGGGGTTCCCCCTTTGCCAACAGCTGCTCCTGGGGGGACATCTCCCATCCAGGCTAGAAAATGGTTATTCTGGTGCTGGGGCTGCCCCAGGTTGGGGCCTTCTGGTGGGTTGGAAGGAGAGCAAGAACATGAAACTTTTGATTTCATCTGCCTCTTGCTTTTGGTGCAGTTTTGTGTAGTTTCCTCATCTCACACTGGGCTGGGCAGAGGTGGTTGGTGCACCCCAACCCTGCACCCAGGCAGGGGGGTACCAGCCCTGTCCCAGCTGTAAGGGGGGTCTGGTTGGGTGTTGTGGGTCAGCAGTGATATTTAGAACCTTTTGACAGTCCAGGAGGTGTTGGCAAAGCAAAGATGCCTGTTTGAAGGGACAAAAAGAGGATGCAAAGCCCTGGCAGGGGACAGCATGTCCCTCCTGTCCTTATCTGTCCCCCTGAAGCAGTGACACAACGCTGAGACCCAGGTCTGGGACAGAGGAGCAAGGAGAAATGGCAATGGGGCAACTGGGCTGATGAGGGGTCTGGAGAACAGATCCACCAAGGAGAGGCTGAAGGAGCTGGGGCTGGAGAAGAGGGGGTTGAGGGGAGACCTTATTGTCCTCCAGAGCTCTCTGGAATGAGGCAGATGTTGGGCTCCTCTTCCCAGTGGCAAGTGATGGGACAAGAGGAAAGGGCTTGCAGTGGCACCAAGGGGAGGTCCAGGTTGGATCTTAGGAAAAATTTCCTCGCTGAAAGTGGTGAAGCACTGGAACAGGCTGCCCAGGGAGGTGCTGGAGGTGCCATCTCTGGGGGTATTCAAAAAATGGGTGGATGTGGTGCTTCAGGAGATGGTGTAGTGGTTAAGGTGGTGTTGGACTGACAATTGGACTCGATGGTCTGGAAGGTCCTTTCCAAGCACAGTGATTCAGTGGCTCAGAAACAGTCTGAGCTGCTTTGCCCTAAGGAGCCAGAAATGCAAGTGGTGGCATGGGGAGGCTGCCTCAGTTTCCCCATCTGTAAATCAGGGTGAGAGCACTGGGGTCCATTCCCCAAATACCCCCCTGGGCTGTGCTGCTCAGCCCGGGGCTGGCAGTGACCTATTTACCCACAGCAGAACTTTCTGCTCCACTTATTTGACCCGGCACCTTTCTGTTTGCTGAGAGCCAGGAAGGTTTCCTCTCGGGCAGGCAGGGATGTTTGCTGGAGAGACAAACCACTGCTCTGTGCATCCCCCCCTCCAAGGAATTCCAACCTTCCCACTGCAATCCCCTTGCAAAATTCCCCCTGAAAAGCCTTCCCCCTTTCTCTTTGGGGTTTGGTTGGGTTTGGGTTTGGGGTTTTTTTTTCCCTTTTCCCCCTTTCTTCCCCATCCCTCTCCAGCTCCACCGTCTTCATCCTGGGGACAGGGAGTAAAAAGGTGACATTGTCCCTGCCCTGGAAGGCCGTCAGCATCCCAGCTCCCCAGCTCTGTAGCTGCTTCAGTCATGCGTGTTTGCATATGTTAAAAATATTTAGTCCAGTGCTAAAAAAAATATTATGCCCAAGTTCTGGGGCCAGCTCAATATAATGCCAGCTATGTGTCCGTGGCACTGCGTGCTGGAGGCACAGAGGGGTACTATTTGCCTTCCTCAGCTGGGAGCAGGGATGCTGGGAGTGATCCCGATCCCCATTTCTGCCAGAAATGCTTTTTCTCCCCCTTTTAGAGAGGGATCTGGGGCAAAGCAAGATTTTTTTTTTTTTTTTTTTTTTTTTTTCCTGGGCTGGGGGTGTTTCCCTGGTACCCCACAGGCTCTGTGGTTGTGGGTGGGGATGCAGAGGGGGGAAAAAATGGCCAAAAAAATGATGTTGGCTGGAAAAAAAAAAAAAAAAAGTAATAAAAATTACTTTTAAAAGGTCATAAAAAGAGTGGGCTGGGGCTAATTCCTGGATTCCCAGGTGATGGGATGAGCATGGTGCAGGGATGAGCTGGGGCTGGTCCTGCTCCCCAAAGCCTCCGATGCCACCTGAACCCTGCAGAGGTTCCATGGGTGACATTGGTGAGGGCTGAGACCTCCCCAGCTCGTGACATGCACTTTGGTCACACTGAGAGCAGGTAACAGCCAGGACCAACCTCACCTGGGCTGTCACCCAGGGCCTGGAGGGTCCCCAGCACTGCTCAGGCTGGGGAGAAGCTTCCAGTGAAGTTCCATAGGAATGATTTGAAGTCAGGAGAGTGTGGGAGGGAAAACGTTTCCCCGTAGCAATCTCCCCCGATCAGGGGCAGGAGAAAAGAGTTTGTTCTGGCTGGAGGAGGAAGACAACAGGGAGTGAGGCCACGGGATTTTTGTGCAGGAGCATTAAGGAATCATTTCCTCTGTTTTTTTTTTTTTTTTAACCTTTATGTATTTATTTTCGGAGTGGGGAAAAAAAGAGCTGGAGGAGGGTGGGGAAGTGAAATAATCAAGGAGTGTGAAGGAATCTTTATACCCCATCCTTTTGGGGCTTTTTTTTTTTTTTTTTTTTTTTTTTTCCCAACTCTGGAAGTGTTTGGAGAGGCTGAGGAGCAAGCAGCTCCTTACACTGCAGCTATTCATGGCTCAGCTGGGGGTGTGCAGGGCTGGGTGGGAGCCGGGCAGGAGAATAACTTGTTCACAATCTATAGAAGCAGGGAAAATAGGCTGGTTGTCTGAGCAGGGATGGAGCATAATGTATAGAAGTGCAAGCATCAATAAGTCCATTTATTAGCCCAAGGCTTTTCGCTGGAGCAGGGCTGTGAATGAACTATACAGCTGGGAGAAAAATGTAAATGTTAGTGATCCCTTAGAGACATAATTACAGGAAAAAATAAGGACAGCTTTTCAGGCTGGGGAAGCCAGGCTCCTCCATCCCCTTGCCAGCTCCTGAGCCCCATGTTCTGTTCCCCACCTCTTGCAGCTCCTCCTGCAGTTCCCCCCTCTTGCAGCTCCTCTCTCCTCCTCCCTGCCCTCTAATTAAAGGCAAGTCCTGACTCCACGTCCCACCAGAAGTCTTCTTTGGTGTGCAGAGCTCTTGAATTCCTCAAGCTTGTGTGTGTGCCACTGGCTCCTCTGGACCACAGTGAAAGGTTTCATTCATCCCTCTGCTGCCTTCTAGAGTTACCACACCCTGGGCCTCTGCTCTGCACCTCCTCTCTGTTTTCCTTTCATTAGCAGGATTCCCAGCTTGAAGGGCTGGGAAGGGTTGGGAAAAGATGCTACAACCCTCTCAGCATCCAGGGCTGGGCATGTACCTGCCCCGTGCCCTCTCCTGCCCTCTGCCATGGGGCTTGCAGAGCCAGAAAGACAAAATCTCGGGGGTTTGGGGTATGTTTTGTCCAGAAGTGCTGCTCTAAAATGATGATCTTTAAGCTCTTTTCCAATCACAACTATTCTCTGATTCTAAGAGCAACTCAAAGGGCTTCCCCCACTGCCCCCTGCCTCAGTTTCCCTGAGCAGACCCCCCTCCCCCCCACACCTCAGGGGTGAGTTCTCTGCAGGTGCTGCCCACCCTGGGGACCTCTCAAAAGATTTTTGGGGATCTTTTGCTGCTTAATTGGCTGCACCCAAGCTGTGGCAGTGCCCGTGGGCTCACAGGGCTGCAGCAGTGTCTGCCCTGTGTGTCTGAAGCCATAGCTGAGCCCCAGAACCACTGGCTCAGAGACTGGTGTGGGTTGGAAGGGACCCCAAAGACCATCCAGTTCCAAGAACTACCTGGGCAGGGACACCTCCCACCAGCCCAAGTTCCTCCAAGCCCCATCCAACCTGGCCTTGAACACTTCCAGGGATGGGGCATCTCTGGGCAGGGGTCTCACCACCTGAGCTGGGCTGTTCTCACCCTCCGTGCCCCTCTGGGCTGTGATGAGGGGGGGATGCTGGCCAGGGTCTCAGCAGCCAAAGCATTTCCAGCAGGGAGAGGGACAGAGGGAACCCCAGGCAGAGGTGGGGTGGACAGGAGCAGGTCTGTGTCTCGGGGCAGAAGGTGGGTTTGGTTGGTATCAGCTTTTCTTTTGGGAGCCAAGCTATCCAGCAAGGCTTCAGCAGAACAAGATCAGAGGAGAGGGAGAAAATGAGTTTCTAGGCAATCCAGGCTGGGGCCCAGAGGGTGACAGGAGGGTTTTGATGAGGGGATTTGCTCTGGGAAGGAAGAACAAAGCTCCCCAGAGCACCCATGGCTTTCACCATCCCCTCTGCCACCTTCCAGATGAGATCAGCCCCAGCCCTGGCCTGGCTCTCCTGCTGAGCTGCTGCTTTTCTGGATGAGCTGGTGAAGCAATTGAACTTTTGATGAGTTTTGCCATGGGAAAGGGATGGGCTTTCAGCAGAACCCGACAGCAAAACGTTAGCTTCACCTTGCATCTTGGGATGTCCACAGCCACATTCAACATCATTTGGTTTTTTGGCCCTTTGCAGCTATTCTGCTGGGAGCAGGGACTCATCTGGGGTGAGTTTAAGTTTCCTGATGACTGGTTGGGATCTTCAGTTGCCATTCTTGGAGGCCTCACAAGTAGCTCAGTATCCTGGGTGGTTCATCATGTCTGATGGAAGCCCTTGGAGGCCAGCCAGGTTCTTTGGAGGACCCATCCCTGGGTCTGGTGACGTTGCTGCCTTTGGATCCCTCTTTCCCTGCATCCCACACTGGTGACTGGCTTCTCTCTGGGGAAGGGCCCAGTTGTCCTCAGTCTGGGGACCCCAGGTGATGAACACCCAGGTAGGACAGGGAGCTGGAGAGGTGCTGTCTCTTTCCTGGGGGTTCTGAGCCTTTCTGGTGCCCAGGGATGTTCCCCATGGATTGATCTGTCTCCTGCCAGCCCAGATGTGGTGGGAACAGCTCCTGCTGCCCCACAGTGTGTCCTCACAAACCCCCTTTTAACAAAGATGATAATCACTGTGGGTTGGGGTCTGAAATCTGCCTGGCAAGCCCCGTTGGACTTGAAATCAAAAAAATCATTTGTGACCTCCTGAGCAGTCTCTCAGCTTTGCTGCTGCCTGCCTGGATGGTCCCAGCCTGGAGCCACCATTCAAAAATGTCTCAGGTCCTGGGAGCCAGGTCTGCAGGGTGGGTTGGAGCTGGCACTGCCCATGGTGTTGGTGCATGGACAACCTCTGGTATCCTGGTCTCTGATTTCCAGCCTGGAGCTGCTGGGGTTGAGGTTTTGGAGGAGCCTGAAATAAAGAACAAGCGGTTGGCAAAGATGAGTAATGCTGCCTGGAAGGTTTCATGAATCAGGTTCTGGCTTGGCACCGAGGTTGGGTTCTCAGCACCTTCCTTGGGACCATCTCGTGAAGCTCTTGGCCAGCCCTGGTGCTCCAAAGCTGTGCAGATGGGAGCTGTGGGTTTGGGTCAGGGTCAGAACCCCTTGACACCCGTGGTCATTAATATATCATTAATATATTCTTCTAACCTCATACCATTAAAAATAAGCCTGGGGACAGCTGTACTTGGTTGAAAAAAAATCATTTTCTTGTGTCTAAGACAGAGCAGCTCCAAGCCCACCTGGTTTCTAGGAAATTTTGGATGCAAGTTAGATATTACAGAAGAAATTCAGTATGAGGAGGAGCAGGGCCCTTTGATCCTGATGTCTAATGCATCAACTGCTGACGGGGTCACCACCACCTGGGGGCAAATCCACTGTTCCTGGGTCCAAAAGGGAATTCTGAGGCTGGGTTTTATTTTAATGCAGTTGTATCTGTATTTTAAGCAAGGTTTCTTAGCCAAATGCTTCCTGCAGAAAGATGCACCTGGGTTTGATTTATGTTCCATAAGGAACATCTTTGACCAAGGCAAAAAGGCAAAGAAGTAGGGAGGGGGCAGGAGGGGGGGAACACGAAAGGAAATTTCCCTTTGGTTGTGGAGAAGGAGACGTGTGCTGTGTGACAATGATGGGAGTGGGTTCAAAACAGATTTTAAACTTTATCATCTTGCCCTGGGAATGAGCCTCCTAAAAAAAAAAAATAAAATAAAATAAAATTCAATCTCACTCCTTGACCAGCTTCAGTCCATAGCAACTCCACTTGGAGAAGTTCCTCTGGCCTTCCCTCATTAGCTCCAAGGAGGTTTTTTTGTCCTCCTTCATCCCTCCTCCTGGATGTGCCTGTTTTGAGGACTGTGGGGGTTGGTGGTGATTTTTTCCATGTGGATGCTAAAGGCATTGGTCCCCTTGGTGCTGGAACACATCATCTCTGGAGGCTTGGGAGGGACCTGCTGTTGCCAGGATGGTTTGGGGTGTTTTTCCTCTCCCTCCCTTCCAGAAAAAATAATAATAAACAAATGTACTGCAAAAAAAAGCACCCATGTGCTCACCTTCAATAAGGAAAGGCTGAGCTGGTGATGGGGGAGCTGGGATCTCCAGGCAGCACCAGCAGCCTGGACCAGTTCAGCCAAAGTAACCAAGGCTGGAGGCAAACAGGGAGGTTTTCAGCCCCTCAGTTCTGCTTTTCCTCCAAGCAGGACTTCTTCTGAACTTGCAGAGGCCTTTGGAGAGCTTTGGATCCAGGCTGGGGTGCGTGAGATGCCCTGTTCCCCGAGGGACAGCATGAAAGGGAATGCATGGCTGGGAGGTTGCCCACGCTCTGCAGAACAGCCAGCCAAGGGTGCCACAACGTTTTGGCTTGATTTGAGGCTAAAAAACAACAAAAAAGCCAAACAAACAAACAAAAAAAACCCACAAAAGAAAAAGAAAAAAGAAAAAAAGAAAAAAGAAAAAAATAAAAAATAAAAAATTAAAATAAAAAATAAATAATTATAAAAATTAAAATTAAAAATAAATAAATAAATAAATAAAATAAATAAAAAAAAAATGTGAAATGGGAATCATTCCAACCCCCTGCAAACCTTGTCCCAGCTGAGGTCAGGACTTGGTGTAGCCCCACTCCCCAAAAGCCAAGTTGACTTTCAAAGGCTGTTTGCAGCCATAAAAGAAGCTCTTCCAGGGGCTGCTGGGCTGGGACTGGCTGGCATCCAGTCCAGGGGTTTTATTGCAATTCCACTTGATTGCTGAGCTTTACTGAGGACTCTTTGCTGCAGGAATGATCACCCCAACGGGAAAAATGTCAGTGGGTGCCACAGAAAGTTGTGGTGACCTCAGAGCAAGGCCCCAAATATTCCAGAAGGGAAGCAGAGCAGATAATCCTCACAGCCTTTTATCCTTACAAATTGGGAACAGGATGCTTTTTTTTGTTTGTTTCTTTGGGTTTTTTTGCTTTTTTTTGCTTTTTTTTGCTTTTTCCTTTTTTTTCCTTTTTTTTCTTTTTTTTTTCTTTTTTTTCTTTTCTTTTTTTCTTTTCTTTTTTTTGCTTTTGTTTTTTTTTCTTTTTTTTTT
>JAAWXA010000018.1:17997165-18037849 GCA_038090715.1 Florisuga fusca
TTTTTTTTTTTTTTTTTTAACCAGGAGGCATGAACAGACCTGGTTGCAGATTAGGGATGGGGGGGAGGAGGGGGAAGGAAATAAAAAAAATCTCCATCACCACCACCTCCCCCAGCAGTGCTGGAGGCAGGAGCAGCTCTGAAGTTTGCCAGGGAAGGGTCTAATCCTGCTCTGCTCCAAACCGGCCCCAGCTGCTTTGGAGGCTGCGGGGTGGCTCTGGATTGACTCCGGTGTAACCAGGAGTGGGGCTGCTGGTGGGGAGGATGTGTGCCTTTGATATTGTAACCTAAAACTGGCAGCACTCCCTGCTCTGGCAGGAGTTTAGAAACATTGCCATATGAGCTGGTTTTCCACCCAGGCCTGAAAATGCAATCCATTATCTGATATTTTGTAGCAGCTTTTTTAATTAAGGCTTTGGCTAAAGGGATGATTAAAGAGGTGTGTGGGGTTTGGGTTGGTTTGTTGGTTTTGTTTTTTTGTCCTTAGGGACTTGGCACATCCCAGCAGCTGTCACCCTCCTGCAACTGCAGGACTCACTTTTCCTCCCCTGTCATATGCAGAGCAAAAGCTTTTTTTTTTTTTTTTCCCCTTCCTATCCTTTTTTTTCTTACCTGTCAATCCCCTTTTCCCTCCTCTTTCCATCCCTTGTTGGTTTTCCTTTTCTTTTTTCCCCATCTCTATTTATTTTTCCCTTCCCTATCCCCCTTTTTTCCCCTTTCTATACTTTTTTCCCTTCCCTATCCCCCTTTTTTCCCCTTTCTATCCTTTACTGCTCTTTTCCATCCCCCTTTTCCCTTTCTCTCCCTTTACCTGCTTTCTATCCCCTTTTCCCTTTTTTTACACTTTTTTCCCTTTCCTATTTACCTTCCTTTCCTCTTTCTAGCCTTTATTATCTTTTTATCTCCCTTTTCCTCCCTTTCTATTCCTTNAAAGAGGAAAAAGAGGGGGGAAAAAAGAAGGGGGGGGTCAGGAGGGGGGAGATAAGGCCCTAAATAAATAAGCAGCCTGGAAGGGGGCTGGGGGAAGGCTCTGTTTCCTCAATTAGCTGGGACTTGCCTTCTCTTGAAGAAGGGAAAGCAGCGTGTTTTTAGCCTCTGGATTTGTGGAGCTTTCTCCAAGTGCCAAGTCTGGTTATACGGGGACTTGGGAGGGTTAGGTGGAGGAATCCGAGTCCTCTGTTAACTCCTTCAGGGCTGAGCAGCTTTGGGGAGCAGGTCTGAGAGCCCAAACCAACTGGTAAACCCATGAGGAGGGAGAGGTTTGGGAGAGGTGGTTCCTTCAGGTGGGACCTGGTTGTGCTCAGGGTTCTCCTGCTCTGCTGGGGAGGTCCCAGCTGGACCTTGGGATGAGCTGAGTGTGTTTGGCATCGTTGGCAGTGGGTGACTCGTGGGACTGGGGGGAAAAGAACATTTTTGGGGGTTGTGGAGAAGGTTGGGATGTGTCAGTGCTTCTGGGAGAGGATGAGGTTGAAGTGGCAGCATCTCCCCCCTGTCCTGTCCTGTCCTGTCCTGTCCCGTCCCATCCCATCCCATCCCATCCCATCCCATCCCATCCCATCCCATCCCATCCCCTCTCCTGCAGTGTTGCTCTCACCACCAGCAAAGGTTGTGTGAGCAGTGAGGGCAGGAATTGCTTCTGGCACCACGGAAAGGGATGGATTTGGGGAGAAATGCAAGAAGTGGCTGCACACCAGCAGCAGCTCCCCAGGGACACAGCCTGGTGTAGGGGAAATGTTCTGCAGAAGAGGAGAGTTGGGAGTTGGCCAAGGTCCAGGGGGAAACCCCTTCACCTGTGCAGGGAAAAACGCTCCTGAGGATTTCCAATTGCCATCCCAAGATGCTGTGGCCTTGGGCAGGAGGCCTGGGCTATGCAAAGGGGTGGGATGTCTCCATGGGGTTCCTGCTGGGTTCTCCTGGGGCCTGCTGGGGCCTGGGGCCCCTCTGTGGCATGGCTTGAGGGGGCACAGGGGGTACAGACAGCCCAAGGGGAATACAGGCAGCACAAGGGGGGTGCAGGGAGCACAAAGGGGGTACAGGCAGCACAAGGAGGATGCTGGCAGCACAAGAGGAAGGGCTCTCACCTGCCTGTAGCTGGCAGGGAAGTCTGCCCATCTCCCAGTCACACTAAAGCTCCTTCACTCTTCCTTGGGAGCATAAAGGGGCCTTAAAAAAGGAAGCAAAAGTAACTTCTATTTAATTTCCACTCACTTAGAGACCTCTTTACGTGGCTGGAGGAGCATAAAGGAGCCTTAATCTAGCCAGGAATGAGTGTCTGTGCCTGACTGCTGCACATTCAGCTTGCAGACTGCTCACCTCAGCCTTTGGAAATCCCATTTTTAATCCCTCATCCGGCCCCGCCAACATCCAGGGAGCAGCAGCTCCAGCTCCAGGTTGGGTCTGACTTACACGTGTGTGAGTGGAATCAGAGTTGGGCTTCCAAGGAAGAACTTAGAATAACGTCTGGGCCAACCTCACTCTCACCATCATCCACTTGGGATGAAGGGAAAGGATTTTTTGGTTTAAATTCCCCCTCAGGCACGGGAAGGGGCTCTCAGGGCAGAGGGAGGGGAGGCTGGTGACCCACGGAGGGGACAGCTGAGCGTGGTCTTTAACACCCCCTTGTGTGGATGTGGCTTCCCAGGAAGCCTGAGCCTGCCCTCACCTTTCTGTTATCCCAAACGATGCGGAGATGGATGTGATGTGAAGAAAATTCATCACAACCAGGTTGGGCCCCTGCAGATGTCGGCTGGTGGCTGGGCAGAGCCATCCCTCTGCAGCTCCCCTGAGAGCTGTAACACCCTCACTTGTGACCCATTGGGCCACGAGGCATTCAGCAGCATCCCCTGTGACACTGGAGGTCCCTCTGCTGCCACTGTCACCAGCTGACTGGAGCCCAGGGTAAACTCCTACCAGGTGGGCAAGAGCTGGGGTCTCCCTGTGGAGCATCACCTGAGGGTTCCAGGATCCAGCATCATGATCCTCAAAGACCCTGGAGCAGAGAGAAAGGCACTGCTGGAAGAGGCTGAAACTGAGGACTTGACTTCCCCTGGGGAAGGATGGAGCATTTCTGCCTAAGAAAACCATCTGGACTGATCCCAGTTCCAGTTCAGAAGGGGATGTTCCACCCAGAGCTTTGGGACTGCAGTGAGGGCTGAGCAGAGGCAGCATTCCCATGGGCAGGTCCCTCCCGGGGCTGTCCCCATGTCCTTCACTCTGGGATGCTCTGTGGGACACGGGGACAGATCCAATGCCCTGGGTCACCATCCCCATGCTTGCAGACCTGCTGGCATCAGCCCCTGGCCTCTACCTTGAGGAAGGTGACCTTCAGGAAGGACACTGAAGGGCTGGAGCGTGGCCAGAGGAGGGAAATGGAGCTGGGGAAGGGTCTGGATCTGAAGTCTGACCAGGAGTGCAGGAGGATGGAGGAGCCAACCTTTTGCTCTGCAGGGAGAAGCATCCCTCCTGCCCCCAGGATCCTGCAGTCACAGGAGTGAAACCCAGCAGTGAAGGACCAGTGCTCGTGCTGTCCCCTGGCTTTTCATTTGGCTTTCAGTCTGCTTTTTTACTCCTTGGATTTTAAACCTTCCCCTCTTGTGGCTTGGCCTCCTGGTGAGGTCTGTCCCATCCCTGCATCAGCCACCAGCTCTGCCCCAGCACCACGGCCATGGGATGGAGCCCATGGGAACCACAGGATCCTAGAATGTCAGCTTGGAAGAGACCTCAAGGATCACTTGGTCCAACCTTTCTAGGACTGTTGTTTATGTGAGATGTTTATATCTCAGCCCCCTGGAGAGCTGAGACTTAAAACTTTCCAGAGGGGGGAATCCCCCCCTTCCCCTGGAAGGAGCAGGGCAGGATCCTGTCCCCAGGTGCAACAGAGGATGAACTGCAGGACCCAACCCAGCTCATCCTCCCAGATAGAGATCTCCTGCAGAAGGCATCTGAAAAATGCAGCCGCAGGCAACCAGCAGTGTCCCCTTAAACAAAAAAAAAAAAAAAAAAAGGAAAGGGGAACCTGATCTATTTTTGGTTTGGTTTGAATCTGCCGCTTTTTAATTAAGGGGAAGCACCTGCCCCTTCCCCATGGCTGCCTGGACAAATGGGCTGGCAGGAATCATTTCAGGCCCCTTCCTGTCAAGCTGTCATGTTTAATTAGCACCCTGCAGCCCAGCCCGGGTTAAAACCAGGCTACAGAAACCCTGGGTGCTGGCCTGGGGCTTCCTTCTCACCCACACCTCCCAAATACCTCCCTGCAAGGGGACCCTCACCTTCCCTCTGGCCTTGCACCGCGTTTTGTCCCAGCTGGAGGACTCCCGGGATGAGGGGCTTGGCTGCAAACTCAGATTTGGAGCCACTTGGTTGCCCTGCAAGGGGAAATGCTGCTGCCTGGTCCCCTGCAGCCCCGGGGGGACGAGAACCCAAAGAAGCTTCGTGGTTCTGGCTGCCACATCCCAAGTCCCTCAGCCAAGAGGTGGAATCTCCTCCCATAGACATCTCCTGCCAGGCTGGAGGGGCCTGGGGGATGCTGCTGGGTTCAGCTGGCACCACAGGGTTGGTGTGGTCTCCCCAGGAGGTTCTAACTTTTCCCTTGACTGGGAATCCCCAGCCACTCACAGCATGGATCCTGAGGAAGGTGACCTTCAGGAGGGACATCGAGGGGCTGGAGCAGGGAGCTGGGGAAGGGGCTGGAGCACAAATCTGCCCAGGAGCTGCTGAAGGCCCTGGGGGTGTTGATCCTGGAGCAGAGGAGGCTGAGGGGAGACCTTCTGGCTCTCTGCAACCCCCCCAGAGGAGGTTGGAGCCAGGGGGGGTCCCAAGCAACAAGTGATGGGACAAGAGGAACGGCCTCAAGTTGTGCCAGGGGAGGGTTAGGTTGGAGCTTGGGGACAATTTCTCCCTGGAAATGGTGGAGTGCCCATCCCTGGAGGGGTTTCCAAGCCCTGGAGATGTGGTGCTGAGGGACACGGGGCAGTGGTGGCCTTGGCAGTGCTGGGGGAACAGCAACCTGATTGTCTTCGAGGTCTTTTCCAACCAGAAGGATTCCATGATTCTCTGATTCACTGAAGAACCTGGACTCTCTGGAGGAAGAAGAAGAGGAGAGAAGCTGGGAGCAGGGATGCCCAGGGGGGTTCAGAGCATCCCCCTGGGTTCTGTGGTGACCACTGCCAGGATCTCACCATTGGCATTGCCTTCAGCCCAGTGCCTGCCCCCCCCTCCCAGCCTGTGGGAATGATCTTCCCCCACCACTGGATGGGAAGGGACCCTGTGCCCTCCTGGTGCCTGTCAGCAGCCAGGAATTTCTGACTGCCAGCAAACCCCAGCATCTGGCAGAGCTGAGAAAAACCTGGGAAACCAGAGCAGGACAACATCCAGACCCGATGGATGGAGCAGAGCTGACCTGCCTTAGCCAGCCCCAGCCCAATAACTCACTGGTGTTTGCATTTAATTACAAATGTTTTAAAAAAAAAAAAAAAAAAAAAAAAAAAAAAAAAAAGCCCTTTCCTTGCACAACAACAAAGCCTTGAACCACACTTCAAAGCTGGGTTTCTGGGACAGTTGCATACCTTTTAAAAATAGCCCTCTGAGCCCTGCCAAGTGCTAAATGGATTGCAGAGGGCAGGTCCCCCACGTGGGGCTTCAAGCAGCCCTGCAGCCTGCAACTGCTGCTGCAACTGCTGCTGCAACTGCTGCTGCAAGTCCTGCAACTGCTGCAGATCCCCCAAGACCCTCCCGAAGAGGGTCCCTGTGTTGCTTTGTTTCTTCTCTTGGGTTTTCCTTCATGGGCCAAAAGGGAGGTGGCCAGGCTGAAGGTACCAGGCAAAGGTCGTGGAAGGGGTTTTGGGGATGTTGTGGAAATGAGCTGAGATCCCTGGTCATTCTCTGGGAAGGTGTCACTGGAATGGCAGGGAAAAAGCTGAAAGGGAAACTGAGGCAGGGCTGGTTCAGGTCTGGTGTCCTCCTGTCCCATCCCAGTTGTTGCTGGGACCTTTCTGGCTTTTGAGGAGCCTCCTGGCCCTTCAGCCTGACCTTGCTGGTGTGTCCTCAGAGCTGATGGCTGGCCCAGCTGTGGCTTGAGGGTTTTTTTACCCTAAATGAGGAATTCTGCACCAGCTGAACTTCTTTTCTCCTTTTCCTACTGGTGATGCTGAAGTTGTGCTGCAGGGAGAGTGGGACAGAGCCTGGAGCCAGCCCAGGTTGTCCAGAGTCCAGGTGGAAGTTTTAAAGAGGGAGTTTCCTACTCTGATGAAGCAGAAACCACATCTCAGATGAGCCAGGAGCTGGGGCTGGGAGCTGAGGGTTTGCTTCAGGGAAATTTCTGGCATTTCTTGAGGTCAGCAGCTCCTCACCTGCACAGCTCAGTGGGTGTTGTGGGACCACGGAAGTTGTTGATGAAGATGAGGGAGTTTGGGTTGTCCTGTGGAAGGAGGGATCAGATCTCCTTCTTCAGCTTTCCCAGAAGGAAAGAGCCTTGTATATACAATCAGGAAAGGGGTTGGGATGGGAGGGAACTTAAAGATCATTTAGTCCCATGGGCAGGGACACCTCCCACAGCCCAGGGTTCTCCCAGCCCCATCCAGCCTGGGCTGAGACACTGCCAGGGATGGGGCACCCTGGGCCAGGGGCTCAGCACCCTCACACCAAAGAATTTCTTCCTGATCTCTCCCCTAAAGCTGCAAACCCACCAGAAGCTAATTGCTGAGACAAAACCTGTCTCCCAGGGCAAAGGAAGCTGTGTGGAACTCCAGGAAAAGCTCTCCATGTCAGAATTCTGCTTTTCTTGGCCTGCTCCTCACTATTTGCACGGGATGGTATGTGTGGAGTAATTAGAGCCTCACCCCAGGACTTGCCAAGCGTGTTTTCCATGCTAGACAGTGACAGGTCAGGTTATCCCTTCATCCCCTGTGCCTAAAAATGTTGATGTTTTCTCTTTCCTGAAGCCAAACCCAAATACTGGGAAGTTGTTGGAGCGGAGAGAGCGATGCTGGGGGTGGGCAGCCTGATGGTGACACACCTGGAGCTTCACATGGATCTGCAAATGCTGCTGGGCTCCCTGTCCCTGCACTTAATCCCCCTGGGGTGGTGGGAAAGGAGCTGGAGAAGGGATCTGTGCTCCTTGGAGCAGCCATCAGGGAGTCCTTGCTGCTCCAAGGGTGGAAGCAGGGAGAGGTGGGTGCTTGGAACCTCCAGACTTTCCCTAAAGATGTGGGGATGCTCATCCCGTGGGTGCTGCAGATGTGGGGATGCTCATCCCATGGGTGCTGCAGATGTGGGGATGCTCATCCCCTGGGTGCTGCAGATGTGGGGGTGCTGACTCTGCCTCTCCTCTGCTGCTGAGCATCTCCCAGCCCAGCTCCTCTCCCACCATGGCCTCAGCCACATCCAGCCCCAGCCCCTCCTGACTCTGCAGCTTTCCAAGTGCTTCCCAGGGCAGCCACCCCCCCGCTTCCTCCCCCCTCTCACCAGGGACTCCCATGAACAAGATCCTTTATAAAACCTGACGTTTTGTTTCACCGTGAGCGCCCCAGCGAGGGACAGCCCTGAACTCTGCTCTGGTTCCCCCAGCTCCTCTTTATGTCTGGGATGGCCTGGTAAATGGTGGCTGTCACTAAGCATCAGCTTGGCTGTTTCATCAACCCTGTCCCTGCAAGGTGACAGCTGACTGGAGCACGATGCCCGTCAGGATGCTGCCACCATCACATCTTTGGGATGAGAGAAGCCGGGAGCCACATCCCGGCACGGGGCTGAGCTGGATGTACCCTGAATTTCAAGAGCAGGTTCAGAGAGCAGCACAGACCCTCTGCCACCCCTCCCCTCTGCTAGCAAACCTCTTCCCACCCCTCAAAGCCACTCAAGAAACCCGTGTTGGCACCATCTATAATTTGAACACCACGGCTGAGTTCTCCTAAAGCAGCAGCCGAGTTTCAGCAGCTCCAGAGGAATGCTCTGGAGGAAGTGATTTTATTTTCCCTCCCCTTGCTGGACTTCCTAGGATGCAGCCTTTGATCCAGGCTCCTGATGGTATCAAGTAGGAAGCTGCAGCTCTTTGAAGTGGGCTCCACATGGTGCTTTAAATTTCCGGGGGGTTGAAGGTTCAGCCTCAGCACTGGGTGCAGTTTTGGTGCAGATCACCCCAACTTTGGATCTGAGGATCCTGACCACCAAGGAATGGCTCAAGGACCACTTGCAGCCCACACTGGGGGCTTGCAGAGGAGAGGAGGTCCCAGCCCAGGGAAATGTAATGCTTTGAGGAGCTCAGGGCTGTGGCCTGGGTAAGGTTTGGGTGCTCGGATGCTGTTTGGGACATCTGGCCTTGCTGCTGTGACCTGGGGTGGTGGAAATGGGTCACATCCTGATTCCAGAGGAGCTGTGGGATGATGTTTTCAGGTTTGCACTCCTCTGGGTTGTTGGAAAACTCCTTTCTGCTTTGCTTTCTGCCCAAAAGTTCACCCCGAGGAGGTGCCCTCCTGTCTCAGTTCCCAGGTGCAAGGGATGCAGCTGGAAACAGAACAAGAAGCTTTCCCAACCTCAAGCTCTGCTCCCATAGGATTAACAAGGTTGTTAGGTGGGGAAAGGACACTGGAGATGTGCACAAACCCATGGCACTTCTTCTTGCTTCTTAGCCACAAATCTCAATCTGTTTTTTCAAAATTTAGATTTTTGTTTTTTCCCCCATGGTTTTTCAAGCCAGAAAATCCTCATTTTCTTCCCCCCCCAACAAACAGCATCCTCAGCTTAGCTGCAAAGTCTGGGCCTGAACTTTTGTCCCCCAGACAGCAATGGCTTTATTTGTGGCCCCATAAAGTGGCTCAAACTGTTCCCTTGGGGAAGCTTTGGGAGGAAGATGGAAAATAGACCCTTAATGCCCTAAGAATTTTTCTCTCTTCCCCCAGTGCCTCTTCCCTTCCCTGAACTTTTAAGCTCCTCCAAAAACTGCTTCTATACATTGGTGGCAGGACCAGGAGGCTGCAGCCTTGCCAGCAGCACAGGATTTCCATGG
Organism: Florisuga fusca; assembly: GCA_038090715.1. Taxonomy (NCBI): domain Eukaryota; kingdom Metazoa; phylum Chordata; class Aves; order Apodiformes; family Trochilidae; genus Florisuga; species Florisuga fusca. Next base: position 18,006,163 of record JAAWXA010000018.1, read on the forward strand.
AGTTCTAAGTGGAAGCAAATGGTTGCAAAGGAAATTAAATTTACAGCTCTATAAAAAAAAAAAAAAAATATATATATATATATATAAAAGAATTGCATTTCATTGCTCTGCCTGTTGTTGGGTAGGGGCTGGGAGATAAAGGAATGCTTTGCACTTGGCACTTGCCTCAGACACAGGAGGCAAAGAGGAGCAAAACCACCAAAGGTGCAAGTTGGTGGGGAGCTGGATTTGTGGGGGTCAATGGCAAAACCCTGGGATGGGGCTGCTTGGAGGTGATGCTGCCTGTGGGCTGGGGAGGAGGATGCTGCGTGCTCTGAAATGTTGGCTGGAGGAGGCACAGGGTTTGGCTTGGAGGGTGCGTTCTGCCCTGAGACTCATCCATCTCCCTCCCCAAAGCCCAGCTGGTGGCTTTGGAAACATGCACAGATTTAAGGGTTTATTTATTTGATTTGTTATTTTTATTTATTTTATGGGAAGACAGATCACTCCTCTGATGGTTAATGAATTCATCTCTTGCCCGTGTCATTACAGCACTGACTGGGGAATAAATGGCAATAAATGGCAATAAATGGCTTGGCTGGTGGGCCCCTCTGTGCCGTGTCCAAGCCCTCTGGAAGGGGGTGTGGGAAGGGGCAGGCCAGCAGCTCAGGGCTGGGCACAGCTTGCTGTGGCCCCTGGACACCTTTTCCCATCGCCACCTCACTCGGGGCCTCAGAACAGGCTGAGGGATGCTCTGAGCAGCCCGGGTGAGGTGGGTGAAGGAGCTTTGCCTCTTCCAGTACTGCTTGAGCTCCTGACTGAATGTGCAGAGGCTGCTCTTGGCCCTCCGGAGGAGGAGGAACCTCCCCTGGCTCCAGCCCTCCCAGCTGTGTCAATAGAGGAGGAAGAAACAAAAGTGCTCTTTCTTCTCCTGTTGTTTTTGCAGAGGGGGACAAGCCGATGGCAGTTGCACTGTGACACTGGCTGCTGGGGACAGGCATGTGTTGGGCTTGGCCAAGCTCTCCGGGGCTGTCTGGAAGGGATGGACAGCAGGGTGTGGTGATGGGGCTCCCAGACTCTCTGCTTTTTTTATTTTTTTATATATGTATGTGTTTATATGTGTATGTTAGATATTTCCCTTGGCTGATTACTTTATTGGGAGCAGATCATTAACACAAGGAAGGGAAGGGGCTGTTCTCTGCAGCCAGGCTGGATGGGGCTTGGAGCATCCTGGTCTAGTGGGAGGTGTCCCTGCCCATGGCAGGGGGTTGGATCTAGATAGTCTTTAAGGTCCCTTCCAACACAAACCAGTCTGGGATTAGGTGATATGCTTGCTAGAGCATCACCCAGCACTGCTGCTGCTCCTCCTGGTCTCCTGAGGAAGGCTTTGGAGCAGCAGCAGCAGCTCATCCCTGGAAAGCCTGGTCTGCACCCCATCGTGCTGCAGATCCAGGAGTTTTCCCATCGGCGCAGGGCCCAGACAAGCCCAGGTGTTGGCCACAGCTGCTGGCCAACCCTCTGCCACGTTTCCTCCCCAGCCCTGCCCTCAGCTGTCAAAACAAGAGGAGCCACAGCCCCATGTGGAGCAGGAGAGGTGTCCCCCTCCCCCTGTCACCACCACGGCACCGGGAGCAGAGGACCCGTGGTGCTGGGTGCCCTGGGCACCTCGGCTTTTGGAAGGGGAGGGTTCCTGCCTCTGCTTACCAGCTGCTGGATGTGATATCTGGGATTGGAATGATGAGTTAAACCATCGTGTCTGCTCCTTGTGAAGGGCTGGGAGGGGTTTGGAGGGCAATCCAGCCCTGGGGGAAACACAGATCAGCCCAGTCTGTCCTCCTCCCAAACCCATTCCCTCTTTCAGAATGCTTTAAACTCAATATTTGAGTGTTAGCATCCCTCCTTTGGGCAGTGCCCTCAGCCTGGAGCCATCCTGCAGAAGATGTCAGGCCTTACTGGTGTTTTTTCCACTCCTGTCACGTCTGCTCAGCCAGGCTGCTGACACCAGGGATGTGCTCTGGGTCTCCCTGTGCACCCCTCCTCCTGGTGCCACAGCTGGATAAATCCGTGGAAGCTTCTTGCACTGGTGAGCATCTCAGAGGGCTTTGCTCCAGTTTAAACCCTGAGGATGTAGCAATCTCTGTGGGCAAGAGCACACCACCTGGTTGGCTCTGCCCAAACCGGTGTCAGACTGGGAACAACTGGGATTTTTTTTCCTCTTGGATCCTCATTTTCTTCACATGCTGAGAAACCCCTGGTGGAAGGCTGGTCTGCTGGCTGGGTACCTGTGGCTTCTCTGCAGGGAGCCCATCTCAGTGTTCTGAGTGAGGAGATGAAGTCCAGCAGAGCCTGATTCCTGCTTTGCCTTGAGAAGCAGCAGATTTATGCAGAGTGTTTGCAGGGGCAATGAGATAGAAATCAGCTGCTCTCCCTGTCTTCTCCGCCGCTGCTCCTGGTTCCCACGCATATATCCATTTTAATCTCCAGGCTGACAGGGAAAAATCAGTCCTGGCTGCTCCTGCAGCCAGCCAGCATGCCTTGGGCAGGAGAAGGGGAGTCCCAGAGAGGGGAATGATGGCTGTTGCTCAAAGAATGCATCCTGCATCAAGCAGATCCGTATTTTGGTGGTTCCGTGCCCAGTTGGATGTTCTGGCCAAGTCTGACCACTGCTCTCCACCCGGTGGATGTTAAGGGGTGACGTTAGGGGTGCCAAGTCTGGGGTCCCCAGAGTTGTCTGGCCATGGGTGGCACTGCAGCAGTGATGCTCAGAGGATGGAGGAGCCAGGATGCTCAGGGGATGCAGGAGCTGGGATTCTCCGAGGATGGAGGAGCAGGAGTTGGGATTCTCAGGGGATGGAGGAGCCAGGATGCTCAGAGGATGCAGGAGCTGGGAATGTGCTCAGGTGCTGGAGGAACTGGGATGCTCAGAGGGTGCAGGAGCCGGGAGCACTGAGGAGCTGAGGTTGCTCCTGAGGGTTGTTGGCAGCTGCAGTCGGGGAGAGGAAAACAACCGGCAATTGCTCTGCAATTAAACAGCCTCTTAATTGCAGCGCTACAGACGGCTCTTCCGCTGCTTTCTAAGTTTGGTGGTGTAATTACAGCGGCGGGGGGAAGGCAGCATCTGCGTTCCCAGCACGCCAAGCCCTGCCTTCCAGGGATTTTGGATCCCGGCGTCTAAATCCTGGGCTGCAACCTGGCGTCCGATGAAAGGGAAAAGGAACCCCCCAGCTCTGCCTGGGCTTGGCCCGGGGGAGGTTTGGAGGGCAAAGTCCTCTGGTCCCCGCCGTGCTTGCCAGCCCTGTCCTGGGCAGCACATTTTCCTCTTTACAACGTTTTTTGTTGTTGTTGTTTTGGTTTTGGTTTGGGTTTTTTGTTTTTTATGAAGCGGCTTTAAAAAGAAGAAAAAAAAGACAAACAAAAAAAACCAAACCCAAACCAACCCAACCCCAGCCTTGCTCTGGTCAATCATTGTCACTCTCAGTTTAGAAACCCGTGGCCAGGAAGATTAAAGGGTGGCTGGGGGGGAGGGCAGGCTGGGTGTCAGGATGCTGGGATGCACCAGGAGCAGACATGAGGGAGTTGTCCTCTGGCTGGGTCTCTGTGTCTCCAGCTCAGCTCTTTTTCAGGGGGACCCGGGCTGGTGAATCCCTTTCCCTCTGCCTGATCCCTTTCCCTCAGGCCTTCCAGTACCTGAAGGGCACCTGCAGGAAAGCTGGGAAGGGTTTTTTTACAAGGGCTTGCAGTGAGAGGATGGGAGGTGATGGTTTTAAACTGGGAGAGAGGAGATTTAGGTTAGAGATGAGGAGGAAATTCTTCAGTGTGAGTGGAACAGGTTGTCCAGAAGCTGCATCCCTGGCAGTGTCTCAGCCCAGGTTGGATGGGGCTCGGAGCACCCTGGGCTGTGGGAGGTGTCCCTGCCCATGGCAGGGGGTGGCACTGGGTGATCTTTAAGGTCCCTTCCCACCCAAACCATTCCATGATTCTCTGAGCCCAGCTTGTTACTGCTTGTGCAGGGTGGGGTTGTTTGGGGAGCATCCCCCAAGTATCCCCATACCCCTGCGGGGCAGCGTGGGCCGAGTGATGGGTGCAGGCAGCCTCCTAGACCTATATTTAATTTTTTTTTCTTTTTTTTTTTTCTTTTTTTTTCATCCTGTGGGTTTGAGGAATCCTGTGATAAATGCCACTTTCTGTGTGAAGAGCAGCAGCAGGCTGGAAGGCAGGGCAGGGAAGCTGAATCGCAGCCTGTGTTGGAGGGGTTGGGTTTTTTTGGTTTTTTTTTTCAGTTGGAAACGTGTCTGGGATCCCAAACGTTTTCCAGCAACACAGGCAGGTTTGTGTGGGTTCCCTTGGGCAGGAAGCAGCGGGGTAAAGCGATAGCCCATGGGGTGCAGGCAGCCCTTCCCCAACACCCCCCTGCCCTAAACCCGATCGCAGCCGGCGGCGCTTAATGAAAGAAGCAGCCGCCTGACAGCAGCTCCTGCACCATGTGCAAAAATTATTACTTACAACTTTCTTGTTGCTGGAAAACCAAGGAAAAAGAGTGGGGTGGAGGAGAGATGCAGGAATTTATTCCCTCTGCAAAATCCCCACGCCGGCATCAATATCCCACCCTCCTCCCCTTCCCCTTGCAGCGTTGCATCCCCTTCCCTCTCCCAGCAGTGTGAAATCTCCAGGTGAAGGGGGGCAAAAAAAAAAACCCCAAACACCTCCTGGGCTGTGAATTCACTGGAAAAATATGTGGGGTTTAGGAATCTTGCATTAGCACTGGTTTAGTCGTTGCTAAATAGCTGAGGGAAATAAATAGTTTCCGGTGTCCAGGGCATTAGGTATTGTCTGGGACGTTTTGTTTTAGGTTTTGGGTTTTTTTGCTTCTGGGAGGAAAAATAATCCTGGGATGAGTGTGGCTGGTTGGACAGGGAGTGATGCTCAGACCCCCTGCCCTCTCCTGTCCATGTCTGCTGGAAGGAAACCACTAACAAATGGGTTTCACCCCTTTTTTAGAAGCAAGATTGATTTGATTTGATTTTTAATTGTCGCCATTCAGAAGAATTCCACTTTCCAGTGAGGATATAAAAATCGACGTCTTTTTTCCAGAATTCCAGAGGGATGGGGAAAAAATGGTCCCCAGAGATGCTGCCAGCCCCAGGATGGTGGCAGTGGCACCCATTTCTGGGCTTTGCAGCCACTTTTTGCTTGCAGCATCACCTTCCTTGCAGCATCACCAGCCCCAGGAGCAGCTCCATCTGCATTTTCCCTGGTATCCCTGAGACAGCATCTTGGTCTGCCTGAAAACAATAGAGCAAAAGGGGAAGCAAAAGGGAAATTCCAAATCCTTGCTTTGCATCTTGCAGGGAGCACACACTAAGGAGACATCTTGTCCTGGACTGGTACCCAGACCAGCACAGCAGGGATGGATTGGGACCCAAAATTTTTTTCCACCTCACACAGCACCAGTAAAAGGAAAATATTTTTTCTTCAGCCCACTGAAGTATTCTCTGCTCCTTTTTTTTTTTTTTTTTTTTTTTGACTGATGAAGGAAAAAACCCAGCAGTGTCAGGGAGGGGATTTGTGACCCAGTGTGTCCCTGGAGCTGCTTCCCAAGCAGACAGAGCCAGGGTTCAGCCAGGTGATGAATATTGGCTTGAACCACCTGCCCTCACTCACGGATGGTTCCTGGTGACAAAGATAAGGAAGGAAAGCAGAAAAAATCCCATGGAGCCTGTGGGTGGGTTTTCTCCACCTGGCTGGTGCCCTCTCCCAGGCTTGGGGCACAGGGATGTGTCCTCACATCTGCCACCCAGCAGCTGGACCAGTGGGAAGGGCTGCCTGTGCCTGGAAACCCACCAGGAAATACTTTTCATCCTTTGAAGGTTTAGGTTGGAGCTTGGGGACAATTTCTCAATGCCTGGAAAGGGTTGTCAAGGCCTGGCCCAGGCTGCCCAGGGCAGGGCTGGAGTCCCCATCATCCCTGGAGGGGTTTTCCAGGCTGTGGGAGATGTGTTGCAGAGGGACAGGGTGGTGTTAGGCTGCACTTGATGTTCTTACAGCTCTTTTCCAACCTTTCTGATTCTATGAAAGCCCAGCTGGAACCTGAGCCATCTCCTCCTCACCCCACAAAGTGTGGATGCACTGGGGGGGGGTGCAGATCCACTGCTGCTTTGACCCATCCCCATCCCCATCCCGCTGGCAGGCAGAGGAGGACCAAGCTGCCACCCTGCTGTCCTGCTGCTCCCCGGGGCCACAGAACTCACCCGGCTGCCCCCAGCATCTTTAGGAAGCAGCAGAGTGAAGCTGGCCATGAATGTCCCTCTGTTCTCCAGACTTTTTATAGCTCCGGGCGTTTTTCTTGGCCCCGCGCGGTTCTGCTCCCGTTGAGAACAGAGAACATCTCTCAGCACCAGTGTCTGCAGGCAGCCAGGCTGGGAGGGGGCTGCACCAGGGCAGCTCATTTTTGGGGTCTGACTGCCCCAAATGCAACGTTCCTGGCGTGCTGATAGCCCCAGTGTGGCCCAAAAGTTGAGGACAGGGGTGGCTGCCGTGTGGTGCAGCTCAGGCATCACAGAGCTTTGCCCCATCCCTGGCAGTGCCCAAGTCCAGGTTGGATGGGGCTTGGAGCAGCCTGGGCTGGTGGGAGGTGTCCCTGCCCATGGCAGGGGGTGGCACTGGATGAGCTTTAAGGTCCCTCCAACCCAAACCATTCCATGATCTAGGAGCTGAAGGACCGTCCTGGTGAGGAGCTGCAGCAGTGACCTCCAGGACCTCAGCTCTCCCCCAAATCCTCCTCCTGGGATGGGGCATCTCCTGGCCAGGCTTTGCATTCAGTTCAGCATCTCATTGGCTTTCTGCCAGGCACACCGAGCCACTGGGACAGCCTGGGGACCTGGCAGTGGTTGTGGTGGGGGTTCTGGTGGTGTCTGGGGGGTGTTTTCCAGCAGAGCCCCCCCCTACCCCATGCCTTGGGTGGACTCAAATCTCCCCCCCACCAAGCCAGTGTCTGTTTTCTGAGCATTTTCAGAAGGTTTTGCACTTGGGAGACACAGGAGGAATGTCTGCTGGGGGCACAGGTGGGGTGGGGACCTGCCAGGTGCTTTCTCCCAGATTCCTTCTCCAGGGCTGTTCCAACCTCAAGCCCCACAGCTTTCCTGGTGGGAAAGAAAAAGGAAAAAAAAAATAAAAAAATTCTCAGTCAAAAGAGAATCCACTCTTTCTAGCAGCACTTTCCCTCTGTGGGATCCAACAGGGATCACCCACGGAGCATCTCCTGCTCCCCCAGACATTCTCTGGGAGAAGGTGGCTGCTGGAGGAGCATCATTGGGTCTCCCCATCCCCAGTTTCTCATCCCCAAACCCTCCGTCCAAAGTTGGCACCGGGCTGGCCGGATGCTTCCAGACACCTTTGCCTCCCTCTGCAGGAAATCTCCACCAATTACAAGTCGAGCTCCACATCCCCTTATCCCAGGGCTGGACCCCACCCGGGATGGAGCTGCCAACTTTGTGCCTTCACAGCTTGGCCTGCCAGTGCCACTGGCTACTTTTATCTCCATCACTTAACTATTATATTTAATCAGGAAGGGGGGGTGATATATATTATAATTATATTTCTTATATATTAAAAAAAAATCTGCTTTTATACAGAGCAAATTATAATCAGTTTTAATTGAAAAAAAAAAAAAAAAAGCTGGTAATATTCTGAACCAAATTTCTGGAAGAGAATAATTAACAGTGCAATAAATCCCCAAAGGAAATGCTCATTAATCTTGTCTTTCAGAAGCAAATTTCAGAAGAGAGCTTCTTTAAAACATTGCTAATAATTATAGGGAAGTTGACAGCTTAGAACCCCCCAAATCTCGCAGCAGTCCCCTCCTATCAGCTCCTGAAGGACTAGTTTGGGCTGGATGGGAGCATCCCTGTTCCCTGGGGGCCACCAGGGATGCGTGAGACTCCCCAAGATAGTTCTGGGTGGGATGGAGGGGGTGAGGGGTCTGGGTGACCCGGGAGAAGCACGGGGGGACAAGAGCATCTTGGCTGGCTCGGGAGGTGTGCTCAGAGCAGGGCTGGTTCTGTGACATTCCTTATGCCACTTGTGGTCCTCATGCCACCCGTGGGCCTTCTGCTGCTCATGTTCCTCATGCTGCCTGTAGTCCTCGTGCCACCCATGGTCCTTGTGCCACCTGTGGTCCTCGTGCCACCCATGGTCCTCGTGCCACCTGTGGTCCTCGTGCCACCCCTGGTCCTCATTCCACCTGTGATGCTTATGCTGCCCATGGTCCTTGTGTCACTTGTGGTCCTCCTGCTCCCCGTGGTCGCTGGTGTCACCAAAGGTCCCGGTGCCACCCCTGGTCCCTCTGGTGCCAGGTGAAGTGTCTTCCTCCATCTGCTGCCTCTGGTTGCACACAGGGCTCTGGGGCCACGGCTCCAGTCTGGGGAGGAATAAGGGGATTTTGGTGCTCCCAGAAGGACCAGCCTGGGCTGGGAGGTGTCAGTCTGTCTGTCTGTCTGTCTGCTGGGGCTGGGCAGGGTTGGTGGCACTGGGGATCACTGTCAGCAGCAGGATGAGACCTGCTGCAGGGGCTGAGGGCAGGACTGGTGCCCTGGCTGACACCTCAGGGCCGTGACCACCTTAATTACAGGCAGCTAATTAATGTCCCTCCGGCTTTTGTGGCAGGACGGGCCAAACAGCCCTGGTGACCCCCGGCAGTCGAGGGGAGGAGGACACCAAAGGGACAAGGAGCTCAAGGAGGCTTGGGTGACAGTCCCGGTGCCGGGCTCATCCCTCTCGGGTTTCCTGTCCCCGTTTGACCAGGGAGGGGAGGGGAGGGCAGCTCGGAGCATCCCCAGGCTCTGCCAGGAGGAAGGAAACATGAGATTGCCCTGGGAATGGTGTCCTTGCCTTGCCTTTTGTCTTCTTTTTTTCTTTTTATCGTGGAGGCAGCGGGTCAGGGGAGGTTAGGAGGGGAATGGGGAGTGAAAACCCGGTGAAACCCCTGAAAAGCAGAGGGGGGGGGATAGCATGGTGTGGAACCCAGTGTGCCCTGCCCAAGGGGCCAGCCAGGGCTGGGGGTGGTCGAGATGCTGGCCCTGGGCTCCCTTTCTCCAAACCCACCCTCTGTCCTCATCTTGGCAGCACCCAGGAGCATTTTTCCCCTTCTTCCACCAACACCCCTCGGGGTCCCACGCACGGGGGTGTCAGTGGGTGTGGGTTTGTTAAATTTAAAAGAAAAGTGAGCAAAGGAGGGGGGGAAATCCTCCCTTTTGGGCTTAGGCAAATTCATTCTGCTTTGACAAGGCACCTGTCCAGGTCAGGCAGACCTGGGGAGATGGGGAGATTTCCCCACAGCACTATTTAATACCTCCCCAAGGCCCCAGTGAAAGAGAGCACTTAATCCTGTGCTTAATTTCATTTCCGTGCCTTAAAATACTGAGCGAGCCCAAAGGCAGGACCTGGACCCTCCCAAGCCCACTAAGGTTCTCCAAATAAGGAGGACAGCCACCCCAAATTTTGGCAAAAAAAAAAAAATAATCCAAACAACAACTCAAGGAGGGGCTGTGGTGCATCCTTCTGGTCACCGGGGTGCCCACGGGGTGATGGGGGATGTGCTGGTACCCAGAGCCCTTCACCTCCCCCAGCACCTGATGGAACCTGGATCCTTCTAATTTTCATGGAATCAGAGAATGGTTTGGGTTGAAAGAGACCTTAAAGATCAAGATCCAACCTCCCTGCATGGGCAGGGACACCTCTCACCAGCTGCCTTCTGGTTTTATCACTCTAAATGACATCTAAGGAGTTAATTTTGATTTTTCTTTTTTTCTTTTTTCTTTTCTTTTTTCTTTTTTTTTTTTTTTCGTGTGCTCCTTTGCCCCTGTGCCACCTGGCCCCATCCTGGGCCCACCAGGACCCCGGGGGTCCCTGCAGTCCCCTTCTGCCTGCTCTTTGTCATCCAGAGCCATCGTTTCCATCAGGCAGCTGCTCCATACCTGCTGCCCTGCGTGCCTTTTATCTGCCTTCTGTTAAATGATCTCAAATATGTGATACGATAAAGACAAACAAACACCCGTTCAATTTAGTTCACCCTAATGCCAGACTCTACTTTTACCCAAGTAATTAAGATTAATGCAGTTGATAATTTAGGAAGCATTCTTAAATGTACCCTTCTGGCAGCATCTAACATGTAATTTTACCTTAGAAGATTTATCGGAGCACTTAGGTAACAGATAGTTCCTTAGCAAACAGGAGCATTTAGAAGGAAAATGAAAGATTAATATTTCTTAAATAAATGTCAAAATAAGTCATTCTTTATCCCAGCCCTACAAAGATGTGGCTGTCAGGCCCAGCCTCTCCACTGATTCCCGGGGGAGATTAAGCCCTGAGCAGTCCCAGGGCCTGGGGAGCAGGGAGGGAGGAGGTTCCCATCTCCGATGCCTCTGAGGGCAGTAGATTCTTTGAAGGGCTTTGGCCTTTGCCAAAACCCACCAGACCCAGCCCAGCTCCTTGTTTTGCTGGGGATGGGAATATGGGAGCTGCCCCTGAGCTTGCTGCAACCCATCCCCATTCCCACCTGGCCCTGCTTGGCACATCCTGCCTGCTCTTCCATGGCTGGGATACAGCTGAGCTGAGCCTCAGGGGAGTCCTCACCACTCCCTGTCACCCACCATCTCATCTCCTTCAGCAAACATGTGGAGACTCTTGGCCATGACTGGGGACAGGACTGGATTGACACCCAACTCCCACCACCCCCAAGGTGGGGAATTACAGGACTTGCTTTGCCAGATCACCTCCATCCATCCATCCATCCCTCCATCCATCCCTCCATCCATCCCTCCATCCATCCATCCATCCCTCCCTCCATCCCTTTGCATGGATTGGGGTGACACATCCTATGTCTTCTCCTCTCCACCTTCTCCCATGCAAACTCCTCTCCCAGCTCCTCTGGGTTGGGCATAAATATTTGGGAGGGACCCTGGGCAGAGTGCCAACACCCCAGCTTCCAACACCCCCCCCTCTCCCGGGGTGCTGAGGGCTTTGCCCTCTCCCACTCCTCTGCATTACAATTGAAGGCAGGATGAGGACTGTTTGCAAAATCTGGATCCTGAGTGCGAGTTGGATTCTCCCCAGCTTGGAAATTCAAGCCTGTTCAGATCCAGAAAATCAATTTTGGATCATTGCAAGAAACAAACTTTCTGAATAAGCTTCCAGCTTCTTGGGCCAGAAAAATCTGGATACGATTTCTTGTGGTGCTCCGTGCCCTGACACAGCCAGACTGGAGCATCCATGTGTGTGTGTGCTGGGCACATGCTCAGCACCCTTCCCAGCACCTCAGAGAAGGTCCTTTCCAAGCTGTTGGCACCAAGGCTTCGGCTCTTCCCTGCTGGATTGCTTCCCAAGGGATGCTCCAGCCTCCTCCCAGCCCTTCCCAGGAGGCATCTTTGTCCATCCACAAATCTGGCCCAGGCATGGGCCAGTCCCAGTCCCTCATCCCAGCCAAACTCTGGAGGGACAAGCAGGGACTGGGGCTGGCAAGGGAGGTGTCACCTGAGCTGCTCCCACCACTGCATCCATCCTGGCCAGGAGCCAGACCCCTCACCCCACTTTTCTCTTCAATTGTCCAGGAAATGGGTTAATGTCAGAACAGGGTTTGATGTGTCTGGATGTGACCCACTTGCTCTTGAGGAGCAGAAAATGTGGGGTAACCTCAGGCTGGACAGCAAACCCTTAAAATCCTCCCTCCCTTTTCCCAACTCATTCCCAAGGAGGAATGAAGGTGAGAGCTGGGACAGGAGGGGGGGTAGCAGTGGAGGTCCTGGGCTCATCACTGGGTTCTGGTGCAGGATCGGGCTCTGCAGCTGCTCTTGGCACCTGCCTGAGGCTGGCTGGTGCCCTGTGGTTTGGGCATTGGCCATCCCTGGTTTCCTCTTCCTTCTCCTCCTCTTGCCTCCCCTTTTTCCTGCCCCCTGGGGCCATATCCTGGTTGAAATAAGCTCCTGGAAGGCTTTGGATCTGCAGGATCCCATCGGGCAGAGCTGGTGCCTGGGATAGATGGGGTTGGAGGGCAGAAGATGAGGAGGTGGGACCCCATTTCCATCCCTGCCTCAGTTTCCTCAGTCCTGCAGCACCCTATGACCACGCACCCAGCCAAAGCCACCCCACCCATGGGGACCCAGCTGCAGGTGGCTGTGACGAGGCATTTTGGGGTGAAAACCCTTCCTTTTGGCACCTGAGTGCTCCCTGCCTGCCGCCGTGCTGGCAGCCAAGCCAAACATAGATTCCTGACATATTTTTCTCTTTCCTTTGCAGCCAAGAAATTCATATTTCATGGGAGGTGAAAGAGAGTCCCGGCAGTAGCTGAGCAGTGGAGGGTGCCAAGCTTCGGGCCAGCTGACAGCACAAGGTTGGATGCTATTTTTGGGAACCAGAATCTCCTCCTCCTCCCCAACACACTCAGGGGATGCCCCCAGCACCCCAGCTCCAGCTGGGGGAGATGCTCCAGGACCTCCCCAGCTGCTTTTCTGGCCCTGCAGCAGCTTGGCTGCCAGAGGCAGAAGGTGTAAAGAAGTTGGAGGCTTTGGGAAGGGGGCAGTTGACATGGGGACAGGATTTTTTGCAGCCCAGCTAAAGCTGTACCTGTGTAGGATCAACCCCCCTGGATAGGACTGACTCGCCTTGATAGGATTTAAATCCTTCAGGCAGTGGTCGAGTGCCCCTTTTTGGGGACAAAACTCCAAAGTTTGTTCACAAGCTTCAGTCTTGTGGAGCTGGTGAAAGCCTACAGAGCCCAGGGGGCTACCCCTGGGGACCCCCACATAAAATCATAGAATAATGGAATGGATTGGGTGGGAAGGGACCTTAAAGCTCATCCAGTTCCACCCCTGCCATGGTCAGGGACACCTCCCACAGCCCAGGGTGCTCCAAGCCCCATCCAGCCTGGGCTGAGACACTGCCAGGGATGGGGCAGCCACAGCTTCTGGGGCAACGTGCCCCCTGCCCCTCTCCCTCCCCCACTGAAGGGCATTTGATGCCACCACCCACAGGCATCTTGATTATTTATTTTTGTTCTTTCCATCCACTCCCACGCCGGTCCCTGAGCCACAGTTGGACTCGATGATCTTAAAGGTCTTTTCCAACCCCAATGACCCAATGATTCCCTGTGTGCCCTGCTTTCCTTCCCTCCACCCCTCAGCCAGGGCAGGGAGCACTGATGTGCTCATTTCATTTCTCCCAACTCTCAGCACTGATGCACCAGCAAACCCCAACCCTCGCCCTGCAAATCCTGTAGCTACACAAATGAGCCTTTAAAAAAAAAAAAAAAAAAAAAAGAAAACATTAAAAAGGGCTCCTTTATGTGGCTGAAAGAGCAGGGCTGTGATAATGTAGTGAGCGCCGGCCTTGGGTATTTTATCTTGGCAAGGAGCCTTTGCAAATTTCAGCAGCAGCAAACTGGCTTTGCAGTCGTGGCTGGAAGGGGCACAAGTGGCACATTGTTGTGCCAGCAAAACCCTGGCGTGCCAAAGGGCCGCGTGGGAGCTCCAGCTGGCACGTGGGGGGTGAGCACGATGGGCTGCAGCCTCTCATCCCCGGGTTCATCTCCCTTAGCAGGGGGTGAAATGGTGGAGGAACTCAGGCTCAGCCGCTAGAATTAGAGAGGGGACCCCAGGAAGCCCCCCCTTTGAGCTGCCTGGGGGAAGGAATCTGCTATCTCAGTGCATCCAGGGTAATTTTATTAATGCACAGGTGCTGGGTGCTCACCCCACCACTGTGCATGTGCAAAAGCATCAGATGTGAATTGCAGAGAGCCTGGAGAGATGGAGGTTGCTCCCCTTTTCTTGCAGAAATTCTCCTTTTCTGCTCAGCTTGCAGGGATGATGAGGGGTGGACCCCAAATTGGTGCTGGGAGGCTGTAGGCATTACACCCAGGTGAAGACTAACAGGCTGAATTCCCCACTTATTTACAGCCAGGTCAGAGGTCCCAGCAGCATCTTGCATTTGCTCCCTGGAGCAGAGAGTAAAGAGGTGTTTTTAGGGAGGAAAGAGAAAAATAGGAACCTTTCTGTTTCCAACAGGCTTTAAATGAGACACTTAAAACCAGGGTTTTCCTCTGATTTTGAATATAACCTTCATCTGGAGCTGCAGTCCTGGTGGTACCTTTTAAAAGGTGCCTCAGCTTGACTTGTGCTGAGATCCTGGATGGTAAAACCAGCTGGTAAATTCGAGGCTCCTTTTCTGTGCTTTAAATGTCTAAAATCAGTGTCTAAAATTGCAACTGGGGGGCGGTGTAAAAGTCGAGGCAGAGGCTGCAGAAGCTCAAGTCCTTGCTCCAGGGGTTTGGTGGAGGGGCAGTCAGGTCCAAGGGCTGCACTGGGGGTAACTGATGTGGAGCAAAAACCTCCTTGTCTCTCGGGATGCAGAGACCATGACTTGGGGTCAATGAGGACATGGGGACAATGAGGACACGGGGACAGAAAGCCCTCTCCCAGCCTGGCCCACCAGCCCTTCCCACTAATCCGTAGGTGGAGCTCTTCTGTCATCTTTTTCTGCTTAGGTTGCTAAGTAGTGCCCAGAAATAGCTTCCCGAGGAGGGGAAAAAAAAGAAAAAAAAAAAAAAAAAAAGTGCCTCCTCAGCAGCTTGTGCCAGAGGTGAAATGCTTGGAGCATCCTTTGAAGAGCCTCAAGCTGGGGGGTTTCAGCCCTGGGGCTGCCCAGGGGGTGGTTGTGCTGCCCCTTCCCCCATCCTCCTCCCCTTGCAACACCAAGGAAAGGGGCACCCTTCCATGGCTGATGGCCACCCCACTCTTTTTTGATCTCTTTATCTCTTCTCCAGGTGTGAAAGGATGCAGCAGAGCCCTGGGGACACTCGGGACCCCGCATCCCCCTGGCCCCGGGCAGCTACTGCCCCTCTTGCCACCCCAGAGCCCCCCAGCCAAGGACCATGCCCGTGGTGACAGGGGGTGGACGGCAGCTCGCAGCAGGACGGGAAAAGGGGGTTTTCTAAGCTTTCCCCCCCCTCCTTGGTATCATGACTGGAGAGACCCAGCATGTTTACACCATCGGTGATACTGAGCCCGGCCCCAAAGACCCCGACAAAGCCTTTGGCTTGGAAGGCCGCGGGGAGAAGGATGGGAAGGGGCTTTCTGGGGAGGCCCTGGCCCCCTTCCCCGTCCCCAAGGACAAGGAGCCCCACAGCCAGCGGGAAGCCATCATCCGGCCCCAGCAGGCGGGGAAGATTGACTTCAAATCCCTCCAGCTCAAACCCAAATTCGTCAACGACAGCTCCTGGGGAGAGGTGAAGGGCAGCCCCCCCTCCTCCCCGCCGGGGAAGGGCCGAGCCCGGGAGCGCAGCCGGCGGGCGGGGAAGGCCGAGCGGGGTCACCACCAGCTCTACCGCCTCAGCATCGCCGGTACCCGGCCCAACCCCACCATCGGCATCGCCTACCCCCAACAGAAGGTCACCCCCCCGAAGAAGCCGGAGGAGAACCACGGCCCCGCGGATGGCAGCTACCGCTTCCACCTGCCCAACGGCCCCCAGCGCCAAGCCGACCTCCGGCAACCGGACCTGGGCTTGGGATGCTGCTTCCCCGACGCCGGCCGGACCTCTGCCAACTATACCTCACAGCCCCCAGCCCCTCCCCACGGCCCCAAAGGGCAGCCCCCCANGTCCCCCTCAAGAGCCCCGGAACCAATGGGCAGCTACATTATTTGGAGTTTCAGGGGAACGGGACCGACTCTTGGCCATCCTCGGAGAAGAGCTTTGCGGGTGCTACCTACGGGATCCCGGTGCAGAAATCCAGCTCTTTTCTTGAGGGGGGCAAAGCCGGTGGCCACGGGCCGGGGGCTTTGCCATGCCAATACCCCTTCCAGCTGCTGCAGGACTCGGGGAAGGAGCCATACGGCAGCGACGCGGGGAGCCAGGAGTACCTGGACGTGGGACTCGGCACCGGGCAGCTGATTCACGGCTCCTTCTCCTTCCACTCGGCCTCCCGAGAGTGGCAAGAGGAGACGCCGAGCGGTGGTTCCTACGAGAACGTGTCCCCCCAGGGCAGGCTCTACGCCTTGCCGGCCCCACCGCCACCATTCCTGCACCCGGTGCCGGTGTCGGCCCAGCACCACGGCCCCTTGCCGTGCTGCAAAGGGAGGAGCGAGCATCCCGCCGACCCCCACGGTGCTCTCTCATCGTCGTCTGGTGCTATCGACCAAAACCCAAGCACTTTCCAAGAAAACCAAGCTGTTTTTCCCTCTAGTTTACACTCACCTGGTCTGCCCAAGCCGGTGACCGGTAAGAGGCAAGCCTCAGCAAAGGACAGTGTCCCCAGCACACGGCTGCTGGTCCAGAGCAGCCCTCTGAGAAGGACCGTACCACCAAACTCCCTCTCCGAAGTGCACTTTCAGAGCAAAGCCTATTGCAGCCCCCCCGCCGGCAGCGCCAGCGCCGGATCCGTGCCTTTCGAGACGAGCATCCCCACGGCGGCCCCTGCCCACCCCCGGCTGGTGCAAGCTTGGGAAGGTGCCACCAAGGTGTTTGCACCCACAGACCAGAATTCAGCACCTTATTCAAACCCTGTTGGAAACCAGTTCTCATTCGAGTGCCAGCCTGGCCCAGAGCAGAGGCAGCACAGGCAGAAAAACGCCAGGATGCCTTGGCAGCAGATCCACCTCGCTCCTCCAATGCCCGCTCCAAACCGGCTCGAGCTGTCGAGACAAATCACCAGCCAGAAGCTCCCCTTCCCCCTGGGCACCTCAGAGTGGCAGGGGAGTGGGAAAGGTCAGAAAGGACCCCCCCTGAGTAATTCCCCAGGGTATCACAGCAAAAAGCTCTTGTTGGGAGAGAGCCTCGGGGTCCAGAGAGGAGACCCCAACTCCACGGGTGCTTTCTCCTTCGAAAACGGGAAGGAGCCAGGGTCTCCCACCTGTGATGCAAGAAGCAAAACCCTCTTCTACAGCATGAGTCAAACAGGTCCTCCTCCTTCCTCCAGGAGCTCGTCAGGCTCAGCACTGGTCCTGCCACCCTCGGCCTTGGTGGTTGCCTCCCCTTGTGAGTCCCCGCTGCCATCCCCTGTGCCCAATCCCCCCTGTGGCAGCACCTGCTCCTCACTCTCCCCCATGTCCAGCAGCCCCCTCAACCCCAACTTCGAAGACAGCCAGATGTCTGCAGCACTCACCCCTTCTCCCTTCTTCCAGCACCCCTGCCATCCCAAGGACGGCAACAAAACCTTCCACTCCTCCAACGTCTTGAGCTCCAGCTCACTTCATTACCACCCCTCGGACTCCATCAAGTCTTTCCACTTCCCCCCTGATGCCCTGAAAGATGACAACCTCCTGAAATGCTCCCCAGCCAGCCCCTTCCACAAACCCAGCGTGGAGATGGCCAAAGGATGCTCGGATGGGCTGGATGGGGAGCAGCCTCCACCGCCGTACTCCTCCCACCACTTGCTGGCCAGTTCCCTCAGCAGTGCCAGCCTGGACCAGCTGGATGTTCTCCTGACCTGCAAACAGTGTGACCAGAACTACAGCAACCTCTCCTCCTTCCTGCAGCACCGCCAGTTCTGCTCCTCCCATCCCTCTCCCCTGGCAGAGGGCAAGGATGCTCCTCGGGCAGCCGAGGGACGGAAAGCTCTCCCCCCAGAGCCCCTCACCAAGCCCTCCAGCCTGGGGCTGTCCCCAGACCCCCAAGCACATCTGTTGGCGTTAAACAAGAGCGATGACCTCTTGCTGGATGGGGAGAGCAAAAGCGAGGGCAAGGAGGATGCTCTGAAGGGTGGCCTCTTCAACGGCCTCGCCGCCGGCTCCCTGCCGCTCACCGCCTCGGACCTGGACATTGACGACGCCAAGCTGGACAGCCTGATCACTGAAGCCCTCAACGGGCTGGGGTACCAGTCAGATAACCCAGAGATCGACAGCAGCTTCATAGATGTGTTTGCTGATGAGGAGCTGACGGGTGTGAAGGCAGCCAGCGGTGGGATGTCCCACAAGGCCAAGGAAGTCCTGGCCTCGGAGACCAAATCCAAGCAGGCAGCAGCAGAGGAGAAGGCAGCAGGCCAGCCCAAGGCCAGCTGTTTTTATGAAGATGGCCACCTGGGTGGGGAGCAGATGAAGAGAGGGGCAGAAAAGCAGCACCTGCATAAGGGGAGGGCAGCACGGAGGTTGGCAGCCCAGGAGCCCAATGCAGGGCTAGCAGAAGGGGAGAGGACGGCCAGGCTGCGGGCAGGCAGGAAGAACAGCATCTCACCAACCACTGCCTCCTCCAACTCCACCTCCAGCCAAAAACATCCCAGGAAACTCAGCCAGGAGCCTCCAGCAAATACCGAGGCGGGGTCAGGTGTCACCACCAAGAGCTCCAAGCCATCCTGGTTCTCCATGAAGGATGCGAAGAAGAGGAAACCTCGAAGCGGGACGTGGAGCAAGGAGCTCATTCACAAGATCGTGCAGCAGAAGAACAAGCTCCACAAACTGCAGGTGAAGAGCAGCAAGCAGGTCCAGGTCACCCAGGACACTGAGAGGCTGGTGCCAGGCCCCAAGGAGGGCAGGTTTCAGGAGTACGACTACATCTCTGACTCAGATGATGATGGGGCAGAGTGCAGCAAGCTCCGGGGACGGAAGAAACGGGGCACGGGATTCATCGGGAGGACCAAGAGCAGCTTCAGCAAGAAACACCCGGGAAGAAGTGAGAAAGCCAAAGAGAAAGATCCATCCTGGAGCTACAGATGGAAAAAGGACGGTCAGAAAAAGGAGGCAGAGGAGCACCGGGGGGTCCAGAGCCAGGAGGATGCTGAGAAAGGGGATTGTGTTGCCAGAGTCCGAAGACGGAGCAGCCAGTCGTCTGCTGGCAGCAGCCAGAGTGGTAGCATGGCTGGTGAGATGGTCACCAGCCCACCCCACACTGGTGGGGCTGGCTCAGGCAGTGAGAAGGGAGGCTCACAGAGGAGGAGGAGCTCAGCCAGCCTGACACCAGCACCAAGGGCTCCACTCAGCCTTCCTGAGGAGAAGAGCCCAAAGAAGAGCAAAGAGGACTTTTCCAGGGGGAGCAGGTGGTTTGGCTCAGCCAAAGCTTTGGTAGCAGGCTCCAGGACACATCTGAGTACTCAACCAGAACTTCCTGGGATGGACTGTGGGAAGGAGGAGCTGTTACAGCAGCCCCAGGAAAGGCAGCTGGCCAGCTTGGCCACCTCGGGCAGGAGCCCTGTCAGGCTGTCCTGTAAGGAGGGGACAGAAGAGCCCAAAGGAGCAGCAAAGCACAGAGCTGAGGCAGGAGAACCCAGCCTGGAGGCTCAGGACGCCCCCGACCTGAGTGTTATCAACCAGAGACATCAGTTTGGCCCTTTCTTGAGCCATGGGGTGAAGTACCAATCGGAAGAGCTGATGGCTCCATCCCCCAGTGGTGATGAAGCCAGTCCTGGCCATGGGAGTGCCACCTACTCAGAAATGGGCATCAAATACTTGAAGGCCCACGGGCTCTGTGAAGGTCGGAAGGACTATCCCGTGCCGGTTGCCCCGTACGGGGGGGATGCAGTGGGGATGATGCTCACTGCCAAAGCACCCGAGCCCTATGTCAGCAGTGACAACACATTCTTTGATCCCAAAGGGTTGCCTGGTCACTATGATGACAACCTCTTCTCAAAGCCCCCACCCTTGGGCTCCTCGCCCATGGATGATGTGTACTTATGCCGGGATGACCTCAACACCAGCACCTTTGAGCAGAAGCCTGCCAGCATTTCCCCATACATCGCAGAAACAGCACAGGGCAAGGTCTCCTCCCCGCTCAGCTTTGATTCCTCTTCAATATTTGGAGAACTTCCTGTCACCGAGTTTGATCCACCGCTGTATGAGAGCGTTTCTGCCAGCAAGGATGGTTATGTGACACCGTTTGCATGCTCCAGCAATCCCCCCAGCAAGCCCCTGGCCTTTGAGCAACCCTATCCCCCGTTCATGCAGGAGAAAGACTGGTCCCTCATGGAGGAGGTGGCTCCCATGCTGCCAGAAAACATGACTCAGTTCCACAACCTCGCACTGGAGAAGCCACTGACCAAGAAATTCCCCGAGGAAGGACCTGTGCCCACCAGCCAGCTCTCCCTGCCACTGCCAGACAGGATAACAGATTATAATGTGACTTTTATGAACAACATATCAGATGATGAGCTGGAGATCAAGAGACTAGTGACAGAGCTGGAAAGCCAACTGCAAACCAGCAAGCTGGATAGCGAGGCATCCATTGGCCTCCAGAAACCTGAGCAACACGTGGTGGCCCATCTGCAAGGACAGGCAGCTGAGCCATTCCCACCACTGCCCGTGGAGCAAGAGGCAGGCCAGGAGAAAGGCCTGTTTTTGGCAGAGGAGCTGGGCAGCTCCAACCTCTGCATCAGGGAGAGGTCAGAGGGCAAGAAGCCGGCCGTGGCGAGCAGCCATGGGGACTGCAAGAGACCCCGGGAGCCCTGGCCCTGCCCGGTGGAGCTGGACTCGCTGGAGACAGGGATGTCCACACCAGCCCCACATGCCGTGGACCATTTCTGCTCCAAAGACAGCAGTGAGCAGCTCCAGGTAGCTGTGGCTGCTGAGGATGGTGACCCTGGAAAGATGGAAAATGGGTCTATTTCCAAAAGTCTGCCTGGGTCATGCACACCAGACCCAGCAGAGGCTCCCGTCTACACAGACCCCTTGACAAAGAACCATCTTGCTGTCACTGACTCCGTGTTCTCCAAGAGCCTGGAGGCAGCTGAAGCCACCAAGGACCCCCTGCTATCCCAGCATGGTGCCAAGAGCTTCCCTGTGCCAGGGCAAGTGGATGAAGGCTTTGCTGATGCTGCAGAGCTGCAGAAGTTTGCCCACCTTCCAAACCATAAACCCGAATTGGGCTTTCAGCAAGGTTCCACCCCAGCCCTGGATCTCCCCTTTTCACCTCATGACATCAAGGAGGTCCCAGATGCAGAAGAAAGACCCTCAAGCAAACCCTCGTTGCCCAAAATGGGCCAAAGCCTCATGGATTTCAAAGGGGGGGGTGGTGAGTCTGTGTTGATGGAAGAAACGGAGGAGAGGAAAAGCTCCACCACATCTCCAGCCCCTGGACCTGGTGACAAAGCCAGCAAACAAAAAGTGCTGCTGTTAGACATGCTGAGCCTGCCCAAGGAGAGCAACTGCAGCTCCCAGGAGACACAGACACCCCAGGAGACAGCTGCCAACCCTCTGCAGCAGCTCCAGCTCTTCGTCGCCCGAACGGTGAAGAGCAACGAGGAGGAGCTGCTGATGCCCTGCTTCCCCGTGCTCCTTCCTGCCAGCCACCCCTCTGCCACCCCCCGTGGCCAGCTGGAGCAGAAAGAGGAGAGTGGTGGTGCCTTGGAAGGGGAAAATCAGACATGCTGCCCTGCCCAGGGGGAGGGGAATGTCCCCGTTGAAGGCAACGTGGAAAATATTCCTGGCCCAGCTAGAGAGGTTGGGCTTTTCTCCGGTGGATGTGAGCAGATGGAGTCCCTCAGTGGGACAGGCTCTGCCCGTGCCAAACAATCCTCGTTGGCCAAGCCAGGGCTGCAAAATGCTGTGAGGGAGCTGCAGCACTTAGCAAATGAACAGGCAGAGGAGAGTGACATTAATATCAGCACAGATGGTGTTGCCCGAGAGCGTAGTGACCTCTCACCACTCCAAAACCCAGCGGTGACCCCACTGGCGGGGCAAGGAAAGAAAGCTGAGCAGCCTGGGGAGGAGCAGGAGGGAGATGAAAACACAGTGACCTTGGCATTTGAAACCCCAGAGCAACCTCAGTTAAGCAGGAGTTTGCTGGAGAAAGAAACCCCGGGCAGTGCAGCAGCAGAGAGGATGGAAAGGAACCTGGTGGGCCAGGAGGTACAACCCCTGTGCTCTGCTCCTCCCAGTCCCACCAGCCCTCCCAGGCCCTCTGAAGAGGATCTCCACCAGGAAAACCACTTGGTGCTGGAGGTGAAAGCTGGAGCAGTCAGTGCAAAGGTTCCCGGAGAAGGAAATGGCAAGAAGTCCCTCAATGGCTGTCATTCCACAGGAGAATCTCCAGCCAGCTTGCTCGTGGTGACCAACTTTTCTCACCCCACACTCCCACAAAGCAGTGGGGCAGAAGGAGGAGAGGTCCCCAGCTTTGGTGCTCAGCTTTCTGATGAGAAGAAATGTGGCTCATCCCTGTTAAACTCATCAAGTTCATTCCTCACAAAGAGGTGTCCTCCTGAGGCCAACGTCCATCATCCCACCATGATCCCAGGAGAGCAAGGGACATGGAAAAGGGCACCCACCTTTCCTCCTTCTCTACATCACTGCAGGGCCATGCCAATGGAAGTGCTCAAGGATGGTCACAGTCACCTCTCTGATGGTGCTCTGGGGAGCTCCAGGCCACCTGAAAGAGAAGGAAGGGCAAGGCCCTGTGCTCTGCTGCATGCTGATGGTCTGGTGGGCTTAGCCTTGGAGATGGAAGGTCCCCAGAAACCACATGAGAGGGACTGCTCTCTTTGCTGCTCACCACCCTTCAACCAAAAGGGTGCTGGGAAAGAGACACCCAATTGTACCAGTGCTGTGCTGTCAAGTTCTCATTTTCAAGAAACCCAAACGTGCACCATCACGGATGTGGTCATTAACTCCATTCCTCCTAAAAGCCAAGAGTCCCCAACCCAGCCCACACCAGATCTTCTGCCAGTCAGAGAAGGAGAGGCAAAGCTGAGTGAAGAAGATGATTCTGAAAGCTGCTGTGGTGGAGGAAATAAACCTCAAAGTGAACCAGAGGCTTCATCCAATGGTTGTGTTGTTCAGCCAGCTGCTGCCAGCAGAGGTCTTTCAAGGATTGGAGATCTTGGTCCTGCTGAATTAAATGGCCACAAGTTTTCAGAGGCAGGAGAGGAGAGACTCGGTCTTTCCAAACCCACAGAGAGCAGAGGAAAGAGTTTAAAAGGGGAGAAGCCCAAAAGCCATGGGGCTGGAGAAACTGGGACCTGTGTGTTAAACGGTATGGGCCAAGGAGAGGACAACACACCTACCCCTACTCTGAACCCTTCCCAAAGTGAACTTCCCAAAGAAAAGAAGCCCAATGGGCTCCTGGTGACCTGTGACATTTGTTCAGCCACTTTCCGGTCCAAGCCTGGCCTGACCAGACACAAAGCTGTCAAGCACCAGGTGAAGAATGGTGGTGGACCACGGTCCAGCAAGACCACCATGTCTGGTTTGATTTCTGCAGACAGGACATTGAAAGCAGCCCAAAAGGTGCCCAGGAGGAGCCTGAAGGCTTCAGTTACAGACAAAACCTGCAGCTCACAGATACCCCCCACCACTGTTGACCACGTCCCCAAGAAAATATTGCCAGGCCTGGAGAAAGAACCCAGTGCACATATGCAAGAAGTGGTCAGCAGAGTCCTCAGTGACCTCAGCATCATCTCCTTCGAGATGTCCCAGGAGCTGCACCACACACATGTTCTGCATGAGGAAGTGAAGGCAAAGGGACCACACTTGGAGATGAGGGGAGCAGATGAGGTGGTGGCTGGGAAGGTGGACTCGGGGTGTCAAGCCAGGAAGGGAGAAAAGGGCAGAAGGAGCCAAAGCAAAGATCCTGGAGAAGCGACCAGCAGTTCTGAGAAGAAGCTAAACAGGAAAGTGAGGCGAAGGAAAGCAAAGGTGTTTTTCAGCAGAAATGAGCCTGATGATCTGTGTGAGCTGGAGAAGAAGGCAGGTCCTCCCTCTGCTGTCCTCAGCTCCAGTCTGCCCAGGGTCATGGAGGGTTTGCACGAACCTGGTGGCTGCATCTCCACGAAGGAGCAAGATAGGTGCAACTCATCTCAGCACCCTCAAAAAGCTGAACAGTCCCCTTGTGCAGCCGAGCTCGCAGAGGACACGGGTGACAGGATGGTGTCATCAAAGGAGACGGTCAGCAAGGAGTCAGAAACGGGCACGATCACCTGTCCTGGGGAGGTGGAAGATCCAGATGGAGGGGGTGACCTACAGGCTTGCAAGAAATGGGTATGTGGGTTAGTGAAGCAAGTGGACAAGGGACAGGACAAGGTAGGCAAAGAGCAGCATGGTGATGCTGATGGTGCAGAGGAGATGGATGCTGAGACAGGAGACAGTCCTGCAGCAGGCAGGGGTGCTGAGAACTGCAGTGATGCTCTGCAGAGTCCCACGGCTCCTGCTGAAGCTCTGCTGCTGGACACATGGGATTCGGAAACCACCCAACAGACTCCTGGGGAAGGTGCTCCACAAGCCACGCTGGGGACCAGCCCTTCCGTGGAAGCAAAGGACTGGGAGCCAGCAGACCTGCCACCAGGCAGAGGGCATCGCGTGGAGAGCGCGGCTGTCTCGGACCTCCAGAGCTTGTTTGATGATGACTCCACCTTCTCCCAGCTCTTCCCCCGGGATGACCAGTCTGTCCGGAGAAAATGCACCCGGGTGTATGGGAAACGTAGCAAGAAACCCAAGCCCATCCCCGAGGTCACCCACAGGCCAGCAGGTGCTGTCGACCTCTTCAAGATCCGATTAGCTTCTGACCTCAGGGAGAGCAGCTCTTTCTGTGTCACCAGGGAGGAGCCTTGTGGATACGAAACCATCTCCGTCGATGACGCCTTGATGCTAAACATGTGTCAGAGTAGCCAGGTGAAGAGTGGAGATGCTCCTGCTCCCAGTGGCTCTGAAAGCACTGCACAGAGGTTGGACTGCGAGAAGATCGACCAAGGGAAGGAGGACATTGACCTGGAAGACAACATGCTAACCTTCTTGTGCCAAAACAGCCAAGTGGACAACGTCCCCAGCTTGAACCTCTGGGGAAGTCTGGAGAAGGAAGGTGAAAGCCTCTCTGCTGAGGACATGTTTGAGCCTCTGGTGGACCTGGAGGATGAGCAGTGTCTCAGAGGAGTGAGCTCTGAGCCCCCTGACCTGGTGGAGGAGCCCTATGATGGCACAGCTAAGGAGGACTCGGGCTCTCCTCAGTTTCACACCATCGACATCGAGATGCTGAGTGCCAAGCTGAAAATGAGAGACATGTGCTTCTTCAGCCCTTGTGGAGATCTTCCTGACCACGGGGAGGACGACGCTGAAAATTTCAAGCCAAAGCCAGGCCAGCACAGCAGGCACAGGAGCAAGCCAGAAGATGGGAAACTGGGGAAAAACCGCAGTGAGATGACCATCAAGTCCAAAGACAAGCAGTACAAATGCAAAGTCTGCTTCCAGTGGTTCCTGACGCTGGGGGAGCTGGACTTCCACAAGCTCTCCCATAACCCTTCCCCTCCTCCTACCTGCTACATGTGTGTCCAGCGCAAATTCAGCTCCCGGGAGCAGCTGAGGGACCACCTGAAGGAGAAGCACGCCAAAAACAAAGCTGGTCTGTGGGCCTGTGGGATGTGCCTGAAGGAGATCTCTGATGTCTGGATGTACAACGAGCACCTCCGGGAGCACGCCACCCAGTTCGCCCGCAAGGGCCAAGCGCAGAAGTCGGTGATGGGCCTGCCCCCCTGCTTCGGTGAGGACAATGCTGCTGTCACCCACTTCCTCAACACCATCATGTATCGGAAGCCCAGCAGGTCCTCCCGGAACGCTGACCCCAGCAGCAGGCACGGGGTTAGCAGAGAGAACAAGAGCCCCAAGGAGTTGTCCCTGGAGCAGGAGGCCAAGGCCATCAAAGACCCCTCGGAAAGCAACGTCAAGGTGAAGCCACCCCCACCCAGCTCTTCTAAAGCATCCGCCAGTCCGTCTCCAGAGCACGCGGCAAAAAACGAAGCCCCCCCCAAATCTGTCCCCATGCACCCAGACTGCAAGGATCCTTCCAGGGACTGTCATCACTGTGGCAAACAGTTTCCCAAGCCCTTCAAGCTCCAGCGACACTTAGTCGTCCACAGTTTACAGAAGATTTACTTGTGCCACAAGTGTCCCATGTTCTACCAGGAGACCAAAGAGCTTCGAAACCACCTCAGCCAGGAGCACGGGATAGTGGAGGAGCAGGAGATCAAGCACACCACCCTGTATGCCTGCGAGCTCTGTGCAGACGTCATGCACGTCATCAAGAAGTCCTTCATCTGCAGCATGTGCAACTACACCTTCTCCAAGAAAGAGCAGTATGACCGGCACATGGAGAAGCACTTGGCAGGAAGCAACAAGACCTTCAAATTCAGAGGGGTGATGAGGCCTGGTGTTGCCTCCAGGGAGAAGGTGAAAGAGGATGGCTCTCTGCAGGAGGGCATGCCACCGAGCAAGAAGAGGAAGGTTGCTCACCATGGCAGCTCACTCCCACACAGCTCACCAGCCCACCACACCAGTGACCTTCAGCTGGCAGAGTCTGCGAGCCCCAGCCTGCAGGCTCCCACTGACTCCTTCCCTTCAGCACCCGCTGACTCAGGAGCACCCCAGCCCTCCCTGAAAACAGAAGACCTGGTGGGGGACTTCTCTGACCTCCTGGCAGAGATGGAGAAATCCCAGTTGGAGAGCCTGCCCCCCCCACCCTGCCTCTCCCCATCTTTGCCACCAGCTGTGGCGAGCAGCCCGGAGCTCAGCCGTGTCGCTGCCCTATCCGTGGAGGAGCTGGAGAAAGGAGAGTTTGATGGGAAACCACTTTCTTTCCTGGACTCTCCTGAGTTTACTGTCGACCTTGCTGGGTTGGCTTGTAACCAGGCCACAGACCAAAACCTTTCTCCTCCACATGAGACGGAGAACCGGGGCTACGCCGGTGCCGATCAAAGGAAAGAGGAGCACATAGAGGGTGTCCTGGAAAATCCCAGTGTAGCCGTGGATGGGATCCCATTTCTACAGCTTGCTAAGAAGGTCTCAGAGCTTCCTTCCCCTGAGGCAGAGATTCTCCAAGGCAAGGAGACCCACGGGTGGGGCAACCCCGGTGCCAGCGATGCCTCTTCTTGGGAAAGTGCCCCTCAGGCTGCATCTCCAGAAGCTGCCCAGCACCCCCTGCCCCTGAAGGACAAGACATCACCCACGCCGAACAGGGCTGCCAAGGATTTGGCCCTGCAGAAGAAGACCTCGGGTAGCCAGCCCAGCAGTGAGGCAGCTCCTGGTGCAGGCAGCACTGAGGAAGGTCACCAGCTTGTCTCAGGGAGGGACAAAGCCGTGCCTGAGGCTAAGGACAGCAGCACTAACGCCAAGGACCAAGGTGACAACCCAAGCAAATCCACCGGCCACCAGCCCAGGGGTGAGGTGGCCAGCAACCCCGTGAGACACGGCCACGTGGAGCCCAGCAAAGCCACCAGCAAGCTTCACCCCAAGAGGAGGAAAGAGCACAAATCCTCGAACCACCGGAGCAGCTCCGGCTCTCGGGAGAACCTGGAGGGAGATGGCAAAAAGAAAAAAGCCAGAATCTCCTGCCCGGGAAGGAGCGAGAGCAC
This sequence comes from Florisuga fusca, assembly GCA_038090715.1. Lineage (NCBI taxonomy): Eukaryota > Metazoa > Chordata > Aves > Apodiformes > Trochilidae > Florisuga > Florisuga fusca. The sequence continues at coordinate 18,033,438 of JAAWXA010000018.1, forward strand.
CGGCGAGCTGAAACGTGGTGGTTGGAGCAAGGCTGAAGCCTCAGCCCTCTCCCCTGGCAGGAGGGAACCACACTGCAACAAGCTGGTACCCAGGGCCAGAACGGGCACCCAGCTGAAGAAGATGGTCCTGGACACTTACAACCAAAAAAAGGGGGAGTTCCGTCCCGCCAACGGGGACGTGAGGCGCAGGAAGGCCATTCTGGGGAAGAGCCTCCACCAAGTGTTGGCCAAGGGACCTGCTCCCCGGGGCTCCTTGCACAGGGGAACCAAACCCACCGGGTCAGGCAGCTACCGCACTGCCGAGTCCCAGAACAACCTGCTAAGCCAACTCTTTGGGCAAAAATTAACGAGCTTTAAAATTCCTCTAAGGAGAGATACTTCAGAGTAATTTATGGAAGTGACTTATGGTGATCCTCAGCTGCTTTCATGGGGTTTGCAAGGGAAAAAAAAAAAAAAAAAAAATTATCAAAGCATTAAATTCGTTTGTGTAGCATGATTTCTCTGTCTAGCTTAAATGAACTTGCACTGCAGCCTCTGTGAAATAGTTTGCTTTGTGTCTACTAATCTACTTTAATTCACCTGATTTATCATGCAAATGCTAGAACTTTGATGTTGCTGATGATTTTCACGAACTGAAATTGTAATCGCTTTGGGCAGACTGAATCGTCGAGAGCAATTGCTTTATTGCAGAAGTGCTGAGGTTATAAGGATACTTGCAAATCTCAGACCCTTTTGAGACTGTGTCTGTGTTATCTTTGTACAAAGTACTTGAAGAGATGAACTTCATTCCATAGACGTCTTATTCATGAGGTGCAGTACACTGTAGAAAGCAAATTTTTTTTTAATTTTTCTTTTTTTTTTCTTTTTTTTCTTTTTTTGAAGATTTTGCACAAATAATCCCCTACAATTCATTTAATTAGGAGCTGGCCTAGGACATGATACAATTAAAAAAAAAAAATTAAATTAAGAACTGAGTGTCCTATATATTTTGACAGCCATCCCCTAGGAATTTGTTTCAACATCATCAGAAGAACTGGCCCTCAGAGGATGCTGCCACTCTTTGACCACTGTCGATGATGCCACCTGAGGAGACCCACCACCCCCAGCAAACTGCACCTTGACACTTGTGACAAACTGATTTTTTTTAAGGGGTTTTTCCTTTTTTTATTTTTTTAATGTGTGTGTGTGTGTTTTCCTTTTTTTTTGTTTTTTTTGTTTTTTGTTTTTTGTGGGTTTGGTTTGGTGGTTTGTTTTGGTTGTTTTTTTTTTTTTTTGCTCAATGACAAAACTGTGCCAACCTCCCAAACCAGTACCGTGCCCTCAATGGTGTCACTTCTAAACTTTCTTACTGGCTCTCTTGGTACCCACTTTTTACTCTGCAGTTACTGGTGCTATTTCTTTTGTAATGTGAATACAGACTTCCTTGATCAAAAACAAAAGGGGAACCAGTGGGAAGTAGCTGTTGCCTGTGAAAGAAAACGAAGCAGGAAAAAAAAAAAATCCAATTTTGGGGGAAAGAAAGAAACAAAAAAATCCTGTATGCTGGTACTCGGTAGTGTCAAAAAGGTTACATCACGTTCAACGAGCTCGTTCTACAGCCAAACTTTTGGAATCCAGAAAGAAATCTCAGGTGCAAATGAGGACATGGAGGAGAACTAAATACTATTGAAATACTCCCAAGTCAAGGAGGTGAAGTAATGCACTGATGTGATATGAACAGTCAGAGTACTTTGCGTCTGTCCTGCAATGATGATTATTGTTTTGTTTTGTTTTTAGATTTAAAAGGAAAAAAAAAAATAAAAAAAAGAGGCTTTATTCTGTTAATATGTATCTTTACAATTCTTTGTATTGTATAAAAATATTGTAGGTAAATTTACCTTGGGTGCAATGTGTTCTGTCAAAAGTTTTTTATTTTGATATTTTGTCAGAGAAGCAGAGAGAGAGCAGGAAAACGCCATTTTATGATGTTGTATGTGTGCTTTTAAAGTGCCTCTTTAATATTGTTAAATAAAGTATGAGATGAAAATATGGGGCGGTACTGTAAAATCATACGTGATTAATCTTTTCAAATATATTCCAATATTTTCACAGAAAATCCCCTCTCTGCCTGCTCTTTTGTGAGATGTTCCTCCAGGGATGGGGCCCTGAACCCTCCGCGGTCCCGTTCTGCCCAAGTGATGGTGTTTCTTCTTGACAGTTCTGTATGTCTTCATGGTGTTTTTTCAGTGGTGAAGGTGCTGCTGCATCTCCTCTTCCTCACTGCATCTTGCTCAAGACTTTCTCACGACGTGGGTGCTTTGTTCTGTAGAGGGGGTGGAAAAAGCCCAACCTGGTGGTGAGGGTCCAGTTTGGCCATTATTAATGGTGATGGTGGTGATGATGATGGTCCAGTTTGGTCTTCACCAACTGGTGATAGCACTGGTCCCGTTTGGTTGTCAGTTGGTGAAGGTGATGGCTCAGTTTGGTCACCACCAGTTGGTGATGGTCCCAGCCCGCTGTGGTCATTGCCCCGTGGTGATGGTCTAAGTTTGGTCATCGTTAAATGGTGATTGTTGGTGGTGGCCCAGTTTGGTCATCACCAGTTTGTCCTCCAGCTGACCTCTGCTGGCAGAGAGCTGAGGTCTGGTGGCAGGAGGCTGACACAAAGCTGGGCATATTATATTCTTTAATTACTGTGGCAATCATCACATTTAAATGCTGTCAACAAGAGATAGCTCCTCGCCACGGGCTGGAATCCTTGCCACTTGGGGCTTGTAACTAAAACTGCCGGATTAATTTGATTAATTGATAGAATTATTTTCCAAACTACTCTTTTGTTTATGGAGGCTTAAAGTGCTCGCCGCCTGCACCCTCCTGGTGTGTTGCAGAGCGGAGATAAAGTGGCTGAAAATAATTAGTATGGCTTAATTTAGGGGGTGGAAAAAAAATTTTTTTTAAAAAAAAGTAACCTCAGAAGAATTTTGCAGCAAATTTAAGTCAGCACATTTCACTTGGGGTTGGCAAGAAATATTATGGAGCTAGAAATGGGACTTTTATGTTTTTCCCTGTGCTGTATTTCAGACTTGCAGGGCAGGGGAGGATTTCATGGCTGGGTGTTGCTCTCCTGCACCTCCAAATTCACACCCTAGGAATTAAGTCCTTTGGGTGCCCCAAGTTTGCTGCAGAGGGATGGGGACCATCCCCGGGTTTTTGGGGACATTGTCCCAAAGCAGCACCCACCTTCTTGTGACACTGGCCCAGGGAGTGGCTGGGGAAATCCCACAGGGGATTTCTCAGCTCCCTCTGTTTTCCTCAAGCTGCTCTTGGCTCTTCTAGCCCCCCCAAAAAAACCCAGCCAGCTTTTCTTCTCATCCCCACATCTAAGTTCCCAAGCTGGAGGTACTTTAAGCCTCTCCGTGAAGGCCAGGGATAAGGGGATCCACCATGGTTGTCACACTGCTAGCAGGGGCTGAAGATTCAGACACATTTTTTTTTCTTACTCTTGAGTCAAATCTGTCCCTTCCTTGCACAGCAGGAATTTAAACCCCATCCCCACATGTCCCCCCCTGGCCCTGTGTGTGTGACAGGGACAACACTGGCACCAGTGTCCCTGATGTTGGATTGCCTTCAGGAGGAGAAACCTTACACCCAGGTGGCTGTGGGGTGAGGGCTGCTCACTGCAGTCCCACCGGGCTCCAGGAGCACTCAGCAGCACTTTGCACCGTTTATTTGAACCCCAAAACCTTTGTGATTCCACCGCAGCTCCCAGAAGCCCACAGCAGCATCTCTTCACAGGACATGCCCAAGCCGTGGAGGGCCACATCCAAGTGATCCCTAAGCCATGAGCAAATTATGGAGGGACATGCCCAAGCCACGATGAAAGCATTTACAAGCCATGGCCAAGCTCTGAACAAGCCATGGCCAAGCTGGGGTCTAGCCATGCTTCAGCCATCCCCAAGCTGTAACCAAGCCATGGAGGGACGTGCTCAAACCACGTCCAAAACGTGTCCCAGAACACGTCCAAGCTTTGATCAAGCCGTGCCTAAACCATCCCCAAGCTGTAACCAAGCCATGGCCAAGACCAGCCCAAGCCATGGCCCATCCATGGGAGGGCCCCGAGCTGCCAGCAGCTGCCTGGGGCTGAGCCACCCGCAGGTGACAAGTGGCACCCAGGGCCAGGTTCCTACCAGCAGGTGGCAGCGCCCATCCACAGTCCACCCGAACCCCCGATCCCTGGGGGCACCTGGGGGTGCTCAGCGCAGCACCCCGTGTCCCCACCGCCACCAGCTCCGGCTCCTGGTGGCTTTTCCCCGTGACATTCCTCCACCGCCGCCACCACCTCATCCCTTCCCGCATCCCTAAGAACATTCCCCTCGGATTAATTGGCACTCCCGACAAACGTCCCCGACTCCGTCAAAAGATGTCACCTCGCT
>JAAWXA010000018.1:18052075-18062085 GCA_038090715.1 Florisuga fusca
CCCCTTCCATCCCTCCCCATGCCCCTTCCATCCCTCCCCAGCCCCTTCCATCCCTCCCCAGCCAGGCTGGAGGTGCCCAGGCATGGAGCAGGGAAGACTCGGGTTAACTTTATCAGAAGCCCAAGAGCCGTGAAGGCGTGAAAGAAGAAATTAGCCTAACAATGTTTCATTTACAGCGAGAGAAACGATTTGTTAGCTGGCGATTGTTTCTGAATATTATCAGAGCCTTTTTAATTGTGCTGGAACTGAAATTAGCAGAATTAGAATAAATTGCCTTCCCTTCTCCGGCAGCCTCTTTATTCACGCTCATTGTTGTCTGCTTTGTCTAGATTATGGGCTCTTTGTTCTCCTGCTGTAAATATACATGCCTGGAGTCAGGGAGAGCAGCTGAGGTCTGCAGAGGGTTTGTCACCCCCCTGTCCCCCTGCCTGCCTGCTGGATGGGGGCACGGGGCAGCCCCCGGCGTGGCTTCGAGTGCCACCAGCTGCCTGTGCTGCTCTTCACCTCCTCCTCGACGGCCACGGGGATGCTGCGTTGCCATGGCAACAGCAGTGGGGGCTCTTTGGGGCATCCCCCACCTTTTGCACTTTCCCTCGTGTGTGTCCCCCCCTGCAATGTCCCCCAGGGGTGCTGGGGACCCACGGGGACGGTCGCTGGGGTCCCTGTGGGCAGGTGCCAGGGGAGGTTTGTGTGGGGTGTGTGAACCCTCCTGTGCCACCCGTGGTGTTTGGTGACCCCAGGCAAGGCTGGGGGTGTCCCCACAGTGTCTGGGGGCAACACCCGGGCTTTGTAACCCCCCCTACCTGGGCAAGGGGACAAGGGACCCCCGGGTGATGCTGGGGAGGGGGTGTCCCTTCCCATGGCGTGCAGACCTCTGCGGTGGGTGACAGGAAGGACCCCAAAGCATCCACATCCTATGTTACCCCCCGCCCTGGGGAAACCCACCAGGGACTTTTCACACACAGCCCAACCACCCCCTCTGTGTTTTGGCAGGTTCCCTGGCAGCGATGGAGGAAGGTGAGGATGCCCCAGTGGGGGAGAGGAGCCCCTCCGAGAGGGACGGGGGGGGCTCGGACCACGAGGGCTCTGCTGAACAGGACCCCTCCAGCCCCCCTGGCAGTGAAGGTGAGCCTGGCTGTGACACCCACCTTGGGGACACACTGTGCCACCGGAGCAACCCGCTGGCATCACCTCTGCTGGGGGGGTAGGGTGGTAATTAGGTAATTAGCTAACGAAGCTGGGCTGGTGGCTAAGTGAGACCCCTCCCCATATCCCTGGGGTGTTCCAGCCCAGGGCAAGGATGCTCCCAGCATAGGGGGCTGGGTGCAGGCAGGAGAAATGGGGGGCTCTGGGGGTGGGGGGAGCACAATCTTGGCTGTGGGGAACTGGAGGCTGCAGTGGTTGCTAATGAGCCACGGCTGCTAATGAGTGATGGCTGCTAATGAGCATCCTCACCCTGGGTCCCTTTCACCACATTTCACCTGTCTTGGCACTGAGCTGCCAGCCGTGGGGGGAGGGGGACATGGGGGCTCAGAGTGACTCCCCCCTTGGGGGGCAGAGGCACTCCTTGGGGTGTACAGTGACTCCCTGGGGGCACAGTGACCCCTTAGAGTGCAAAGTGACTCCCCCCCCTTGGGATGTGAAGTGACACTTTGGGGTGCACAATGACCCCCCCCGTGCAAAGTGATCACCCCTCCTCGCATTGTAAAGGGACCCCCTCCCTTTGGGGTGCACATTCAGCACCTCTCAGGGTGCAAAGTGCCTCCTTGGGATGTCAAGTGACTCCTTGGGGTGCACAGTGACTCGTTGGGATGCAAAGTGACACCCACCCCATCCCCACTCCCCTTTGGGGTGCTCAGTGACTCGTTGGGGTGCACAGTGACTCGTTGGGATGCAAAGTGACACTGACCCCATCCCTGGGTGCTGGTTTCCTGCCGGTGCCGCCTGCCTGCCGCCACGCCACGCCGTGCCCCACCCCAGAGGTGGCTGCATTTCAGGGCCGGGCTGAAAACCAGTCCCCAGATATCCTTTAAGTTCCTTCCTGTGGAGGAGGTGGGGGCAAATCCTAATCAGTTAATGTTTGCAGTGCCCTTTGAGATAACGGCGGCGGGGCAAGGCTGTGCCGGTGCGGGGGAGAACCCGCCCGGGGAGCAAAAAAACCCTTAAAAAAACCCAAAAAAAAAAAACCCCCAAAAATGGGAACTCTGGAGGGAAGTGAGGGGGGATTCAAACCAGCACTCCCCCGCTAGCTAGCTGAAGGTTTGCTGGGAAAGTTTGCCGGGTGTTATCTGATGGGGGGGAGCCTGGGCGCGGAGCTGCACCTGGCACTGGCCTGCCTGGATAAAAAGGTGATAGCAGAGATAAGGGCCAGCAGCAATAACGGCCACTAAAGCTTTCAGCACGATGGATAAAAATCGATATGCCAGGCACTTTGATTTATAGCCAAAAATAATAGGACTTTTATACCCGGTGATTGATTCATTTGATGTTAATCATCCCTGCTTATCACCTGTATTAATAACCGCTGACGTCACCCCTGGGTGTTCGCCGCGGCGCCAATCGATTGGGCTCCGCGCTGCTTATCCGCCCGGGACGCCAAGGCAAACATGGACTTTGGGCACTAATCTTCCCCACTGTCATATGCAGATAGGGCTTTATCAGCTCCATCTCCCGCAGCAGTTAATGGGGAAAAATAATTGTTATCAAGTTGCTAGGAATACGCCACAAATAGAGCCGTGACGGGAGCGGGGCTGAGCCCCGGGGGGGATGCGGTGTCCCCATCACCTCCCCTCCAGGTGGGCACAAGGTAGGGGGGCTTGGGAAGCCCCTCTGGGGAGGTGGGGTGTCCTCAGGGGTCACCCTGTGGGGGGCAAGGAGGGTGATGGGGGTTGCAAGGGGAACCGCTGGCGTGCAAATCCTTGAGTGGTGCCACCTGCATCTGGGGTGTCACCGGTGGTCCCCACCCCTGCGGGATGCCACCTCAGAAGTTCCTGGTGTGTGAGCTGCTGCTTTGCCTCTCCTCCTGCTGCAGAGTCCAGAGAAGCCCCAGAGAGTCCAAAGGAGCTGGAGAAGCCGGATCCTGGAGAAAACACACAGGAAGCAGAAACCTGGAATGGGCCAGGTGAGTCCCCGGTGTGCAGCTGGTTGCTCTGCTCCTTCTTTGGTGGCTGGACTGAGCAACCAGAGCAGTCCCCACATCCATCACCTCTCGGAAAAAACAGCATGAGAAGGACTGGGAGTACTGGGAGCTGGGCAGGCTGCAAATACCAGAGCTTCTGCTGGCAGAGGAGGGAAGAGATGATGGTTGTGGACCTGCCACCTTCCCTGGCAGAGTGAAAAAATGATCTGGGAGCAGTGGGGTCACAGCAGCAGGGCTGGCATCGTGCTCCCCAGCACAGGGAGGACTCGGACCCTGTCCTGTGTCACCTCACTCTCACCCGAGGGCACTTGGCAAGCATCCTGGCAACCACAAGAGCGAGGCTCGGGGCGGTTTCGTGATGGTTATCAGAAACCCCAAGGAGTGTCTATCTGCCCCTCGGCATCTCCACGCCGGCACGGCGAGGCCTGGCATGTCCTGTGGGCACCCCCTGCCCTATCACCCTGCTATCTCCAAACCAACTTGTGATGGGGTTGTCCTCGGGGTTCCTCCTCCACGTTGATTGGGTTTGCAGGCACGTGTCCACCAGGCAGGTTGATGGGAGCTGAAAAACTCCACAAAGGTGGATGTGTCCCATGTTGGGCTCTGTTGGGGCTGCCAGGCCCTGCCCACACCCCGCTGCTGGCCAGGCTGTGCTGGTGGGTCTGTTGTTAAAGCAAGTGAGTGATTGTAGAATTCCAGACTGGGCTGGGTTTGGAAGAACCTTAAAGATTGTCTAGTTCTGGTCCCATGGGCAGGGACACCTCCCAGCAGCCCAGGTTGCTCCAAGCCCCATCCAACCTTCAACACCTCCAGGGATGTTGCTCCCTGGAGTAACCTGGGCCGGGGCTCATCACCCTCACACCAAAGAATTTCTTCCTGCTGTCTCTCCTACATCTCCCCCTTTCCAGTTTAAAGCCATCACCTCTCATCCCATCCCTCCATGCCCTTATCAGGAGTCCCTTCCCAGCTTTCCTAGAGCCCCTTCAGGTGATGGGAAGGGGCAACCCCCCGTGCTGGACGCCAGTCACCATTTAGTGATGGCTTCTGTCCCAGAGTGTCCCCAAGGCCACCAGCCCGAGCTGGGCACTGGAGAAGCCCTGGGAACTGCTGTCTGCCAGCACACGTGCTCCAGCAGCTGCCCAGATCCCCAGGGGCCTGTGGGGAGCCCCAGCCCCGCTCCCCCCTTCCCGCCCCATCCGAGGGGAAGCGCTGATATCCCGGCCCTTCCTGCGTGCCGGGCAGGAAGGAGCTGCGAGGCCACCCCCGGCTCCTCCTTATCTCCTCCCCAGCCCTTTGCCCCCCACTGACATCCCAGTTGCTGGGTTTTTTTTTGGGGGGGGGGTTGTCTGCCCCATCAATCCCATGGGTGTCCCCAGCACCCCAGATTCCATCCAGACCATCACCACCTCACATCCTACAAATCCTCACCTCTGGCCGTGCCCTCCCTTTCCTCCACGCCCCCCCTTTCCCGACCTCCCCCTCTTTTTTTCTCCGTGCCGGCGCGGGTTCTTTGCATTCTTTATGTAAAAGAGATTTTTATTATCGCCTTTTCCCAGCCCCTCTCTGTCCTGGTAATTGGAGTGGTATTAATTTCTGTGTGGCTGGGAGTTGATGGCGGTCCGGCGATGCTGCAGCGATAGGATGTTCCTCTCGCACCAACCGCCGCGATAGCCCCGTCTATCAGGAGCTCTGCAGGCTCGGCACTTATCAGGGATGGAGCTGGCGAAAAGGGAAACTCTGAGCAGCCTGAATTTTCTTCTTTTTTTTTTTTTTTATTTTTTTATCTGGCAGGATCCGCTGTGTGTCAGCAATGGCAAAAGATGCAGCGAGGCGAGGGGGTGCGGGGGGCAAGCGAGCTGCTGCAGGCGCCTTTCTTCATGTATTTGGGGGTCCTGCTGTCCCCTGCTCTGGTTTTGGGGGGCTCCTGGGTCACCGCCCTTATAGCTTTGTCCTCTGAGTCTCTGAAGCTGCCCAGGAGCAGCTGAAGGACCTGGGGTTTCGGGCTCTGCTCCCAAGGAACAAGTGATGTGACAAGAGGAACGGCCTCAAGTGGTGCCAGGGGAGGTTTAGGTTGGAGCTTGGGAACAATTTCTCCCTGGAAATGGTGGAGTCCCCATCCCTGGAGGGGCTTCCAAGCCCTGGAGATGTGGTGCTGAGGGACATGGGGCAGTGGTGGCCTTGGTGGCGCTGGGGGAAGGGTTGGACTGAATGATCTGAAAGGGCTTTTCCTACCCAAATGATCCCGTGATTCGATGGGTTTTATATTCTGTGGAAGTGGTGCCCAGGCAGCCTGGGGACACGGAGTGCCAGGACCTCACTGGGGGGTTCCTTGGCCCCGTGTGCTGGTGAGGGAGAAGGAGTATTTTGTTTCAGCTTTGCAATCACCTTGTTCTCTGGAGGGGCTGCTGCTCACCCAGCTGCTACACAAGTCCCCAGGGGCTGGAGGCTGTAACCCACAACTTGGGAGCCTTTACAGATGTCCTGTGGGGCTGGGACACCCCAACTCCCTTCTCCTTCCCAGGATGGAACGTGGCCATGCTTCATACCTGCTCCTGCCAGGCACTGCATCCTCTGGCAGGGCTGGAGAGGGGATGTCCTTCCTCCCCAGGTTCCCCCAGACCCTCCCCACAGCCCCTCTGCCATGCCCCAGCTTTTTGTCTTTCCCATTTGCTTTTATTTGCCCCGGCATGGGGCTGATGGCAGAGACTTCCAGGAGCCCCCACAGCTGTCCCTTCCCTCCTCACTGCCCAGCCAAGCTCACCATGTCAGGCCAGTTTTCCCAGAGGAATAAGGTGAAAAGCTCCCAACAAAGTTCCCAAGCGTGGTGTTGCTGCAGGGGCACAGAGGAAAGCTGAGCCCAGCTGAGGGGTGAGGCTGCCCAACCTCATTACGAGACACTGGAGAACCCAACCCCCTCCCCCTGGGAAGCCCATCTGGCACTCGCCTTTCTGCAAAGTGGGATGAAGGTTTTTGCTTTTGTCCCTCTGGGGACACCAGTGGGAAATGGATAGAGCAGAGAGGACCAAACCCAGGGTGGCATTTGTCCCGTGTCCCCAGCCGTGCCCCAGCGCCCTCTGTGATCGCTCCCAGGAGGGGGTTCTGCACCCCCTTTCCTACACCAGCTTCACTTTTTGGGTCTCCACCAACACTTCCACTTCTCTGAGCCCTGAGCTTTGTCTCTTGGGGTTTATTTAATTGCTCCTGGGTAGTAAGGACAGCTCCAGGTTAATTCCAACCCAGGGCACAGGACCCCAATTCCATCCTCCCCACCAGTCCTGCCTGCGGGTATCAGGACAGCCCAGAGCAACTTCTTTATTTTCTTTTTATTGATGCATCTAATTAGAACAGCAAACTATTTTATTTTTTCCTTTCCTCCCCACAACCCTCCATTCTCTTCCCCACCCCTCCTTCTCCCTTCTCCTCCCCACTTGCCTTCGGTTGTGTTTATCTACTCCACGACTCCTGCTTGAATAATCTCCGGCTGCCCGGAGTTTGTCTGCAAACCTCAAGGTTTATTATCAGGGTGAGCAGGGCACAGCGAGGAGGGAGGGCTCAGCTGGATGGCCAGGACCATGCCACATCTGCCCCATCCCCCCCCTGTCCCCTCCACCCTGGTATGAGGGGATGTGGGGAAAAAAATTTATCCTGGCTGTTTCTCTTTGTGTTGTTGGGAGTCGAGAGGCAGAGAGTGGGGTTTGGGTTGGGGTGCTGAAGGATGGAGAGGAGTTGGGGGTTTGGGGTGATGGCCTTCCAAGTTTGGGGGGGGTTCTCTGTATTTCTGAACCTGGATGGGGATGGTCCCTGGCACCTGTCTTGGAATGGGGATGGTGGAGGGGACCGTGTCCCCACTGGAGGCTGTAGCCACAGGTCCCCCCTGCCTCTCAGTGCAGCCTCTGCCTGGGGACACGGCAGGGTGGAGGGATGCTCAGGACAGCTTGGGGACACTGATGGGATGGACGCTCCAGACAGCTCAGGGACACTGATGGGGTGAAGGGTTGTTCAGATTGGCAGTATTTCTGAGTGGAAGGATGATCAGGCTGGTTTTGGAGGCACTGCTGGGGTGGAGGAATGCTCAGACCAGGTTGGAGACATTACTGGGGTGAAGAGATGCTCAGGACAATTTGGGGACACTGCTGGGGTGGGGGACACCCCGCTTTCCTACAACCTGGCAGGGACATCCTTGTGTTGGGCAGCACCCAGGGCATGCAGTTGGGGCATGCAGACAGTGTCCCTTCTGCCCCCATCCTTCTCCCCCTCCATCTTGCCTTGTCCTGTGTGCTGGGGTTCAGCCCCCGTGGGCCATGCTGATGGTGACTGACAGCTGTCAATCACTGCTGCTGTGCCCTGGGCTGGAGCCAAGGACTGGGTGGGAGTTGGAGCTGAGCTCCCACCCCTCTTCCTCCAGCTGGGTGCTGCCCCCCTGGGGGTCCTCTCTCCCCTCAGCCATGCAGTGCCCTCCCCTTTCCGGAGGGGATATCTGCCCTCTGCATCAGCTTAGGGGGCCCCTTCCTTCCCTCCCCATCCCCAGCTTCCTGCCCCCCCCAGTACACCCCTACCCGCTGCCTGCCACCAGCCTGGGCAGAGCTGGGGGGTCCCAGCAGTGACAGGAGGTGACACAGGGGGTCTGGCCACCCCTGACAGTCCCAGGGGACCTGGACAGTTTTCCTTCTTCCCACCGTCCCAAGCGCTTTCTGATGTTTATTCCTGTCCCCAGGGGGATGGGGACCCTCCCTGGGACAGAGACACCCCCAGAGGTGGGGGCCACATCCCAGCAGGACCCAGCAGCACCCGGAACACCAGTGCTCTGGGGAAGCTTATCAGGACCCATCCTGCTGGGGCAGGGCACCCCAGCTGCCCCAGGGCGATCCTGGGTGACGCGTGGCACCCGGTGCCCGCCCTGCCTGCCAGCTGTGCACCACAGCTGGGGAGTGGAGGGCTGGGAAGGGGGGGGCATACCTGGCCCTTTTGGGATGCCACATGTCCTGGGTGCTGTCCCCCTCACCCTGGGCCTAGGTGCTGGGAGGTGCCCGCTCTGCTCTCCAGGGCACCTCCATTAAGCAGGGGCAGGGTTCAGCCTGATAAAGATTCGCTGTTGTACTCTGCCCAAACAAACAAACAACAAAAAAAAAAATCAATAACTCACAAGCGATAAAGGCAAAAACCTCCCCCCCTGGGGCAGCAGGGTGCCCTCCCTCCTGCACCCCAAAACCGAGTTGGGGGAGGGGGGGAAGAGGCAAAGCCAGCAGCAACCCAGCTCTCCCATCACCATCCCTGCTTCGGCCGAGCCGGCGCAGCCCCAGGCAGAGCCCAGGCAGAGCCCAGCAAGGTTGGAATTGAAACCCTCCTGGTTCCTTTGTCGTCCCCAAGGCTGCCCTGATTACTCGAGCACCCGGGATGGCAAAGCCGGGATAATCTCCTTAGCCCCTTTGGAGAGATTTCCCTTTGTGAGCGGAGGTGAAGAGTGGAGATGCTGCGTGTTCACAGCTTAAGACTCTTCCCAATCGGCTCCCTCCATCTTATCGGAGCGGTGCCATCACATCATGTCACTAGTTGAGTTGTCAGGATTTATTCCTTCCGCCGCACGCTCTGCTCGCCGCTTCTAAAAACAGCAGCTGGGGCGTGTGGTGGGGCCAGGCCAGGGCTGCCGGGGCTTCTCCTGCTCCTCTTTCCCCTGGATGGGAGTGGGAGAGCTACGGGAGGCTGAGGGGGGATGGATGAGTGGATGGATGGATGGATGGATGGATGGATGATCCATGATGGATGATCCATGATGGATGATCCATGATGGCTTTAGGGGCACTCTGTGCCATGGCAAGGCCCTAAGGAAGGGACCCCACTGCTGTCCTGGAGCACCCCAGGGTGCTGGGAGCCCTCTCAGTGGCTCACCAGACTGTGGCTTTCTGACCAAGAATCTTCAAGAATCATCATGGGTTTTTAGGGTGCAGGCTCTGGCTCCTTCCAGATCCATCCATCCATTCATCTTTCCCCTTGGGCGTTCCTGTGCCAGCCCAGCATGTGCTGGGATAGAACCAGGGACAATCAGTACATCCCATCATCCCATTCTGTGGTCTCTATTCCCCCAAACTCCCGCAGGGGCCATTCCCAGCATTGTGGTCCCCCCAGGCTGGCTGCTGTATTAATAGGAGCAACTCAGCTGATGCTGGGACATGGTCCCATGACACCCCAGTGGCAGTATTTATCCTGATAGTATCCAGGCAGCTGCAGATACTCTGGGAACTGAGTCTGGATCCTGGCCGAGGGGCAGCTCTGGCTCATTCAGATTTGATTCTAGTTGTGTGGTTGGGATGGGATGGGATGGGATGGGATGGGATGGGATGGGATGGGATGGGATGGGATGGGATGGGATGGGGTGGGATGGGGTGGGATGGGGTGGGATAGCATGGCATGGGATGGCATGGCATGGGCTAGCCATGGGTCAATCGCCCGATGCGTGGCTGTGGCGTGCTGGCAGGATTAATCTTTGCTCTGGGGCACAGCTCAGCCCCATTTCTCTGGAATCTCTTGATGGGGAGATAAGCCAAGGTGCAGCAGCTTTGGGTGAGCGGGTGCTGTGGGCCAGAGGTTGGGGTGGGGGGTGCAGGGAGCAGCCCCAGCACCCCGTGTTTGGGTGCCAGGTCTGTGCAGTGCCGAGCAGGTGTGCCCAGCTCACCACTGGGGCCTTTTTCCTCTCCTGGTGGTTTTTTTTTTCCCCTTTCTGCTGCTTTTCATGGTGACCCAAAGCAAACAGCAGGGTCCCTGCCCGATGTGGTTAATGATCTGGGAGATAAACCCTCCTGAGATAACCACCTGGCCGGGGAGCGATGGCCAAGTCAGATACTGGGGGGGAGGACTCACCTGCTTGGGGGGGTGG
>JAAWXA010000018.1:18073798-18118283 GCA_038090715.1 Florisuga fusca
TCCCACCCCCAGGCAGAGCTCCGGCAGCCTTGGCCCGGGGGGCACAAGCAGGAGGCCCCCAGTCAGCCTGGCAGGAGGCCCTGTGAGGTAAGGGGGGAGCATCAGCACCCAAAGGGCCCTCCTGCCCCCAGGGGGTGGGTGCCTGGTCCCTGGGGGGGGCATTCTGGGCTGGGTGGGGGGCATCACCCCTGGGTCACTGCTTTGTGCTGCTCCAGGGGGTGAAAATTCCCCCCTGGGTGGGGTTGTCTCCTCTCAGAGCTGCCCTCCCAGCACCCCCCTGACAATATTCCCTGTCCCTGCTGTGGGCAGCTCAGCCCTCCCGGCACTTCCCTGGGCTGGGGCAAGAGCAGCACCTCCAGGGTTGGGAGTTCTTTCTCCTCCTCTTTCCAGGGTTTGTGTAGATGGGAGGGATGGAATCAAGTCAGCTCTTTGCAGACTGGCATCAGACCCCCTTGTCTGAGCAGGGGGAGGCTCTTGTCTGGGGTTATTTGCAGATCCTACAGAAGGCAGGAGCAGCCCCTCCTGCTTTGCTGCCAATAATCCCTGGGCAGCATCTGCCTGGGTGTGCTCCAGCCATAGGGAAATCAGGTTCTCTGGGAAAACAAACTCAGGGGCAGAGCTCTCTGAGCTCTCCTCTGGGCCAGCTGGAAGGGGCTGTCACCCAGCACTGCTCTGCAGTTAAAACCCAAAAGGCAGCTCAGGTTTTCAGCATGAAAAGCTTTCCTGGCAGCTGGCAGGTAACTGGGAGTTTGCTCTGCAGCTCCAGTCAGTGCCTGTCCCAGGATGGCAGGTCAGGGTGTGTTTGGGTGAATTAATCCTGTTCATGTCCCAGCTTCTTCCTTCCCATTGCTGCTTCTCTTCCATGTCCCCCCCACATCTTTCTCCTTGTTGCTTTTTTCTGGTTCTGTCTCCCTCAGAGGTTTTTGGGGTTGTTTCTCCCTCACCACCAAGTCCCATTCCTTGTTCCTCACCCATCCTCATGGATTCACTCAGACCACACTCCAGAGCTTTTCCCTTCTGCATTAACCCCTGGGTTTCCTGTCTCTGCTTGATGAAAACCTTTTCACTGTGCACCAAGCTGTTGGTAATCCTTTTTCTTCTTCTTCTTTTTTTTTTTTTTTTTTTCCCTCCTTTCTGCCTCAAGCAGGGAGATTCTTTCCTCCTTTCCTTGTGAGGGGCTGCAGAGTCCAGGTACCTGCCTGGTTCTTGTCCCCTGACATGATTTGTAGGATTCCAAGACTGAAGATGCTGCTGGCTGTGCCAAGCCCCAGTTTTCTGGGGGGCACCCAGTGCCTTCCTGCTGCCAGAATCCCTGGAGCTGTTGTGTCCCATCCCTTCCCCAGGGTGTATTCCATGTCCACTTGCAAAAAGCTTTCAGTGGCCCCAAGGGAAAGGCTCAGCCCTGGAGGGAAGGGTTTGGTGAGTGGAAGTCAAGGCTGCCAGGAGTATTTTCTTTCCCTGTTATAAATCCCCTCTTAACTCCCAGCTTCATCCCGTGGGTCACAGCTAAGCTGCCACCCTGTCCATACTGCTTCCAGCCCAGTTGCTCCCCAGACACAGCAGCAAGTCAGTTCTTGGTCAGCAAAGCTCAGCTCTGCTGTTCCACTGAAGCTGCTGCTCAAACCTTCCATCAGCTGTAGCTGAAACCAGGAGTGAGAAGCAGGACTGGAGCCTCCTGCCAGCAAGAGGCACTGCTGGGAGCTGAGAGTCAGTGTCTGCAGCACCCCAGGGCTGAGGGACACAGCCTCAAACCTGCTGCTGCCTCTTCCCTCAACATTGGGACTTTTTTTTTTTTTTTTTTTTTTCCCTTTTTTTGGGATGCTCTTTATTGAACAGAGCAGAACTTGGGCTCCCTCTTGACAACAGGGCCCTGCCTCACCTGCCTCACCCAACCAGAGGGCACAGATCTTGTTTGGCACATGTCCTGGGGCTGGCTGGAGTGTCAGAATTGTTTTTTTTTTTTATCCCAGCAAAGGGTTTTGCCCTCAGTGCAGTGCCAAGGCTTCCCAACCCCAGTGCTGCGTGGTGAGGGGAAGCCTGGCATGCCCTCCAGCTCTGGAAAAAACCATCAAGCAGATGAGTTTTAAATTTCTCCATCACCTCCTCTTGTGCCTCTTTGCCTGTGTCTGAGGGCAGGGCTGTGTCAGGTGGGGTGTTGTCCTCTGAAGTGCCAACCTGTGGTGGGTGAAACTGTTGGGCTGGGCCAGGAGAGTGCAGCAGGAACAAGGGGGGGGGTGAAAGTCTTGGTGCTGCCTGTGGGGACAGCAAGTGCCAGCTGGCTCACAGCTGGGAGGATGCTGGGTGCTTGCTGCAGCTGGGATCACTGGGAGGTTTGGAACCCATGAGCTGCTTTTAAGGAGCTTCCAATCCCTTGGGGTGTGCTCAGGGGACAGTCAGAGACACAATTGTGGCTAAAAATGCACTTTATCATCCCATTTCCTCCCAGGCCTCTCAGTGGAGAGGCTGCACTACCTGTTTAGCTTGGCAGAGGGGGAGGTTTAGGCTGACTGACATGCCTAAAATGAAAATTTGACAAACTTTGAGCAAATCAAGTCAGTTTTGGACCAGAAGGGGCTGTGCCTGAACTGCCCTGAGACACCTGCAGGTCACACTGCTGGGTGGCTGCATGCCTGCCTCTTGCCTCATCACCCTAAGCTGAAAGTCAAACAGTCTCATGTGCAGCTTTAGAAATTATTATTTTATTATTTTTTGCTTTTAGAACTGGTTTTGGAGACAGCAGGGGACTGGCAGTGGTTTTAAGGCACAACAATCCCAAGCTTTAATGAGGGATGAAACCTGCAGACTCCTGCTCTGTCACTTCCCTGTCAGTGCTGCTCAGTTTGATGAACTTCCACCTTGGCCTTTCATTATTATTTAGATTTTTTCCTACTCTGTGTAACTAAAGAGAGTAAGAAGTAAAAACACCCTAACAGCCCCCCCAGAAAAAAAACCCCAAAAGGATTCAAGAGATTTGGGGTGAACTGTGACTTCCACATTCTTCTGAGACACCACTGGGGCTGTGGACTTTAAACTGGAGTTAAACTTCCTGCCATGCACAGAATAAATCCTTTGGAGCTTGAAAGTAAGCTGGGGGGGCTGGGGCACTCACAAAATCCTTGCCAGGGCACTCTTGCCTTTCATAACACTACATTATTCCCTTTTTTCTCTGCAGATGGCTCAGGCAGTGCCTCCCATCTCAGTCTGTTCTCTCAGTAGTCTGGCAGTTTTCACTTCCCTGTATTTTTCCTGCTGCTGATTTTACCTTTGCAGGTCGTGGGTTTGCTCTGAGGGTGTTTCCACAGAAGGTTGAAGGAAAAAAAAGGTGATTTGTAGGATTTGGATTGTCTTTCTGTGCCCGCTGGTGAACTGGGGGACTGGTGGAACTGGGACTTTGACCCAAATAATGTGGTGGAAGAGGTGGTGGAGGGACTCTGAAGTGCTTTCTGTGCACTGCAGCCTTGCCTGGGAGGGTAAGAGCACCCCAGGGAGTGTGGAGGGGCTTTGGGCAAGAGGAAAATCCAGGGAATTTCCCTGAATCCAGGGAAATACACACTAAAACCTGGATTTTTTTGTATTTTTTTCACTCAGGTTGTCATTTCTTGTGCTTCTTATCATTTCTGCCTGTGGAAATGAATAGGAAGTGGTTGTAACTGGGGGATGCACTGGGTTTTTTGGTAATAACTTTAATAGCTGCTGGTGGAGGTGAATGTTTTATACTCCTCACCTCAGCTGGTAGTGGGAAAGTGTTCATATTTGCTCCCCCCATCCCTCTGAAGGTCTGGGATGCAGAGAGGCATTTGGTTGACTTAAATCCTTTTTCTTTTTTTTCTTTTTTTTTCTTTTTTTTGGTGGGTGCTGCTTATTTGTAAGAAATCAGAGAGGAAATTTCCTGAATCCTCCTGTCCTTGACAGCTGCTGCAGTTCTCCTGGCCTCTCCAGGCTGACCTTTCCCCTGCCAGACACTCAGAGGATGGATGTGCACACACACTGGAGCTGCTCAGGCAGTTCAGATCTCTGCTAGGAACTTGCTCTTCTTTATGAACTCAGCATCAACCTTGTTTTTTTCAGGCACTCAGCACGGATCTGATTTGTTCCAGATTGCATCTTGTTTAACTGTCCAGGAGCCACTATCAGCAGGAGGCAGTTGCTGGCTTGAATTTGGCTTTTTCACTTCTCTGGAAAAATCAAAACTTTGTGAGCCAGAGGCAGCCTCTTCCCCTGGGCAGAGGGAGAGGAGCAGCTGATAGGAAGCTCCAAATGTGCCTCTTCTGCTCAGGGCCCTGTTGGGTGATGAGCTGATCTCTGGGCTGGGCTCTGGGGACTTGGAGGAAAGTTGTTGGGCAGTAGCAGCCTCGTGCTGCTTCCAGGAGTGCTTTTTCTTTTTTATTTTTGAGAAATGTTCTCAGCTCCTTCCCCTCAGACCTCCCATCTTGTCCCCAGCAGCATTTTCTCCAGTGTGACTTCCACCTGGAGGGTTTGCTGCAAAGCCCAGCTAATAATGTCTGCAGTGAGGTGAAGGCAGGGGGTGTCAGCTCAGTGATGGCAGAACCTCCAGCAGTGTACACAGCAGAAATACAACAGCCCTGGTCCTGGAAAATTTATGGAGAAGCAGATGAGTAGCACGGGTGACAAAGCTGTCACACTCTCCTGGCACCCAGGGGTGGGCTCTGAACACTCAGCAGAGACACTGCCTCTTCCCCACACTCCCCCTCCTGCTCTGATTCAGCCCTGAGATCCAGGATTCTCTCATTACCAAAATGCTTTGGGTTTCAGCTGCTGGGAAGGATTCACTTTGGCAGTCTGCTTGGATGCCTCCTGCCCCCTCTGGCCTTGCTCTCTGGTGGTAAATGACAAGCTTGGCCGTGCAGAACCAGCTGGAGGAGCACAGCAAAGGGACAGGGGGGGTCAGGAAAAGGTTAAGGAGTGCAGAGCTCCTGGTGTTCAGGACTTTTCTTTCAGGAAGGATTGCTGGAGGTGTTTAAAGGAGCTGCCAGAGCCTTGTGTTTGTAGCATTTCTGCTCCAAGGACCTTAGTAAGTAAAAACCTGGTAATTTATGCTGTGGTTTTGTTGCACCAGCAGTAAATGTGCTTGCAGGGAGGTTTGCAGCTAGGAGGAGTAAAGCTTGATGCATACTGAGGTGACAGAGTCTTGCTCCTTGGTAACCTTGTGGCTCCTCTTTAGTGCTAAATGTGCTTTGGTAAGCCTTGGGTTTGTGTTTAGCTTTCCATTTCAGTCACCTGCCCATGAAACTGTGAATTTCACCCCCTGGAGAGGTGCTGAATTCACTGCCCCTGTCACACTGTTCCCTGATACAACCAGAGGAACACACTGCGTGCTTTTCATCTCCTTAGGAGTGGGCTGGCTTGGTGCTGGGAGGCCTGAGACACCTTCCTCAGCCTGGGAAGCAGTGTTGGTGGCTGGTGAGGGGAGGAGGGAGGAGGTGCTGTTGGGGTTTGTAGGATGAGGACGTGCTGCAGCACGAGGCCACAGCCCAAGGGGAGGATTTTTTTAATCACTGAGAGCTCCTGTCTTGATAAGAATGAGTAATCTTCCTACTAAGAGATGGCTCAACCACTTTTTTGGGTCAGTTCTATAATTCATGATTTTTTTTTGTTGTTTTCTGGAGTAGAATAAACAGATGTAGGTGCTTGGGTTGGTTTTTTTTATTTCCTGCTTTACATCTTGTCCCTTTCTGTCACATTTATCATGCTGGTTCCAAGCACACATCTGGTTTTTAGCTCGTACCAAGCAGGTGCTCATACTGAGCTGCTGTCAGAAGTGCCTGATGCAGACAGTTGGGAAGCTGATCTGCTGCTTTGAAGGAATTTTGGATCCTGGAGGTACACAGGGAGCAGGGATGAGGTGGCACTCACACGCTCTTAAAAACCCAAGAGTTCTCAGGAAATCCAGACTGTCCTGGCTTTCCTGTCTATTCTGGGTGTTGTGTGACAGGGGCTGTAAGCACCCAGGCTGTTTCTCCAGCATCCCCAGAAGTTGGGCTCCCCAGGAGCCCCTCCAGTTTGTGGGTGCTGCCTGCTTAGAATTCCCAAACCCCCCTGGAGCCCCGGCTCGCCCGATCCCAGGAGAAATGCCACCGGGTGATCATGGTTGGGCTCAGGCATTCCTTGGGCTTTCTGGTGGTGATTTGGTGGGGGTGCTTGTGCATCTCTTAGGTGTCTGACATCCCCACCTCAAGCTCCATGGCTGCCCATGAACATTCTCATGGATTCTCTTGTGCTGTGATAACCTTGGTGAGCCCAAGCGCCGTTTTCTTCTTTAGGAGGTAAAACACAAGGGTCCAGCTGCTCCAGGGGAGCCCCCCTTGATATCCCAGCTCCTTCCTGATAATCAGGGTTGTTTTCTACCCCCTGCAGACCACTGGGTACTGATGGACGTTTCCGACAGCCCTGAGCAACACCCCTGCTCTCCTGAGGAAGAGGACCAGCAGCTTTCCGACGATGAAGTCCTGAAGGAGAGCGGCTCCGAACGGGAGCTGGATGGAGAGGGTGGACAAGGCAGTGTCCTGGGAGAGGAGGAGGAGGAGGCAGCCAAGGGACTGAGTCACGGGGAAGAGGAGAACCACTCTGATGAAGAGGAGGACCGTTTCAGTGAGGCCAAATCTCAGGAGTCTGAGGCCAACGAGCAGAGAGGGGAAGTGAAGAGCCCTCAGCCTCGCAAAGGAGAGGAGGAAGACAGGACCAATGACCTCAGGGATGAAGCCTCCTCTGTCACCCGGGAGCTAGATGAGCACGAGTTGGACTATGATGAGGAAGTTCCTGAGGAACCCAGTGCTGCTGCTGCAGAGGAGGATGGGGAGAAAGCTGCTGGGGAGGACGATGAGGAAGAGGAGAAAGGAGACGATGCCCCTGAGGAGGAGAAAAAGTCCAGCAGCAAAAGTGATGATGAAAAGGATGGCCAGGATCCCCTCAAGGAAAAGAAGAAAGAAGAAGATGATGGAGAGATTGATGATGGAGAAATTGATGTAAGTAGGAGGAGGGCAGAGGCCTGTCCTCCTGTTTGAGAGGGGTTTGGCTCTCAGACTGCCATGTTTGATGTGATGATCTGGGCTAGCTGTGTCCTCGGGGTGCAAGGACCACATTTTTTCCTTGGAGGCAAGACCCTACTTGGTACCAAGTCCTAAACCTGATGACTAGGGTGTCTGGTGCCACATCCTGTAGCAAATCTTGGTGCCAAATATTGTCAGAGCTGTCACAACTAAGCCTTGTTCCCCTCCCATATGAGAGGGCTCCAGTGCTTGAAGGAATTCTTCTGACTTGTGACTGGTTCTGACTGCAAAGTCTGTAGCTGTGGGTGAGGTGCTGATGAGCTGCCTCCTGAGCTGAGCTTGAGAAAAGGTGGTGCTGTGCACACAGGCATCAGGTGTGTGGCACTGAGCTCTTTGTTGAGCTGTGGGTGCATGGAAGAGGAACAGAAGGTGCTGGGATTTCTGGGAAGTGCCTCAGGAGGCAGCCCCTGCATGTGGTTTGAGTGATGGGTTTAGGGCTGGGCAGTCCCTGGAGCTGCTGATTCACAGCTGAGAACAAACACAGCTAGGTAGAGAAATCAGAAAGTGGGTTTAATTGCACTAGTGGTTAGGGCAAATAGCACTCCTTATCCCTCTTTGTCTTTGGGGAGGAAGCACTGCAGTGCAGCAGTTGTGTTTGGGACAATTTTATCATTTCCTTCTTACAGCCAGAGGAAACCAGGACAGAGTGATTCCAGCAGCAGAGCAGAAACCCTCCTCTGGGTTCCTGGTCTAGTGGATGCCTCGAATCCCAACAGTGGGAGTGCAAAGTACTGCCCAGAGAAGGACTGCTGGCTCTGCTCTTGGCTGCCCATGTCAGAAGTGCTTCTGCATGGCCTCTGTTGTGACATCCTGGTGACCAGGCTGGAAAACTGGGGGGTCACTGGTGGGGCTGCTCAGACCTGGGAGATGGTGTTAGGTTCCAGCCCTCACTGCTGTGTACCTGGCCTGGCTGTGTGCTCAGGAAGCTCGTGGGCCCTTGCTGGAGAGACTATCCTCCTTTTTTCTTCTTTTTACTCCTTTTTTTTCCTTTTTTATTTTTTTTTTTAATGAAGAGTGGTCTATTGTGTGGCTTTTACTCTTATGGTGCTTTGACAAAAGTTCTGTGACTTAAAGTGACATTATTTTTATTCCTCGTCTCCATTCTGGGGAAGGATTTTATTTTCCCAAAAGTTTTGTGTCCTTCTGATTCAGTTAGAAGGAATTTCAGTGTGTTGGGGGTGAGTCCAGACAGGGGAGGGGGAAAAAATCTTGGAGTCCTGACTCCATGCCTTCTTCTTGATTAAAATATGAATGCTTTCCTCTGGAGTCTCAGGCATTCTTGGGAGTTCCATCCTTACAAAGCACAAGATGAATCTCTACTCTGGTTTTCATACATTAGCTTATAACAGGGTTCCCAGCTGCCTGGTTCCAAGGAGACCTCACAAGAAATAAATACTTTCCCTTTTGTTCCAGTACAGCACTTGCAAAGACTTCACACAGTTCTTTTGAAAGGAGCAGAGTGGAGCTGGTTAGACCATTCACATGGCACTGAATGCCATCCCCAGCTTTGAGGGAAAACTGTTTAAACCTCTGCATTTTATTCTGCTTGCAGAGTTATGTCTTGGAGGGGAGGAAATATTAATTTAAAATTTTATTTAGAATGTAAATGCAGCTCTTAAAGTCTGCAGGAGAGCTCTCCTTGCATTTCCCACCAGGGCATGCAGCAGCAGAGGCTGTTAACCCATCTCTCTGTTTGTCCTTTTGTTGATCTGTAGCCCAGTGATGGGTTTTTCCTCTTTTCCAGCTGCTGAACTGATCAAAGTACAGAACTTTCCTCATCTTTTCCATGTAGAAAACTGCTCTCCCTGCCAGCCACAGGCTTGCTGCAATTGCCTCTCTCAGGGAAGCCTCCACCAAATGCTCCTTCTTCAGAGGTTTCACGTGCTGGGAATTCTGTGCTGGGGAAACAGAGGCAGAAGGAAGGAAGGCCAAGACTGCCTTTTGCTGATTTCCTTGCCAGATACCTCTGACAGCCCTCTGGTTGTGTATGCCTTTGCCTCCTGCATCACCACCTCTTTTAACTCCTTTTGGCTTCTCAGCTCCTGCCTAATGAGTCCAGAGAAAGTTACATTTGTTTGATTGGGGTTTTTTTCCCCTGGAGAACAAAGGCAAGGGCTGGTACTTTAGAGTTCCAACACCTTTCTTCTGGAGGTGTTTCCTGACTGTGAGTTCACCCTCATCCCCTGTGGTTCTTAAGCTTTGGAGCAGCCTCTTCAATCTCCCAGAATTTCTGCTTTCCTGGGGGGATAACGTTGGAGTTTTGTCCCAGCTGATGTACAACCCCTGTGTGGAGCTGAGGAGTGGAAGGAAAGGTGGCAAGTGGTTGCCTGAGGAGGCTGGGAGAAGCACACCTGACTTCTCATTCCTGGAATTGTTGCCCAGCGTTGTGGGGAGGCACTTTGTAATTAGTGAGTGTAATTAAGCAGTCATCCTTCAGGACTTGGTGTGCAGATGCACGGGGACTGGCCTGGGTTATCACCTGAATGCAGGAATTACCACAAAGTGTTTGCAGTGAGTGACCAGAAGGAATTAGCAGCACGTTGGGAAGCTGCTCAGGGGTGTTTATTTGGTAACCTGATAGTGCCTTTCTCTTGTGTTTTGCTCCAGGGTGTGTTTTCAGGGACTGATATTTGACCCTATTGTGAAATGTCAATCTCTAGGGAAAACACAGCAGGTGAAATGTCAGCTTGTCTGTCTGTTCCAGGATGATGACTTGGAAGAAGGAGAAGTGAAAGACCCCAATGACAGAAAAGTGAGGCCACGTCCCACCTGCAGGTTCTTTATGAAAGGTAATGACATGCTGTGATGGTGGGAGGAAAAGAAAAAAAAAAAGAAAAAAAAAATGCACCCCAAAGGTGCTGGAATCTTTCTTGTTTGGGGTTTTGCACCCCTGAAGCTGCTGTCTCCCCTGTAAGCTCTGCCCCAGGTGTCCTCAGTGTCACCTTGCAGTTCCTTGGTGGCCAGGTGCTGGATTTGCATAGGAGCAATATGCAAAATCTGCTTTGCCCTAAGTGTGGTCAGCCTGGTAGAATAATATAAAGAAAATAAATAAAGAAAGGAAAACTTGCTAGTGTTTTTAAACCAGTGTGAAATAAAACTGCCTGGGCTGAGTTAACAACCAGTCACTGCTCAGAGGGGATTCTGTGGGAAACAGAAATGGCAAATACCTGTTATTTCTGATCAAGCTCATGCCTGACCACTTGCTCCTTGCACTCCCATAGCCATCCTGCTTCCCCAGGTATTAAAAGGCATTCTCTGCAAGTTTTAACTTGAAAATAGGGCTAGGAATGCTGTTTCTCTGTAAGAGGTGGTGATGTGACACCCCACTGCCACCCCCTGCAGCCCTGGGCACTGCTCCAGAAGGCCCAGCAAGGCAAAGGTGCTGGAGGGTGGCACTGGCCCTGAGAGGGTGAGGTGTGCTGGTGGCTGAGGGAATGGGCAGCTGGAATGGGCAGCTGGAATGAAAAAGAATCCTCATGTAAGCAAAAGCTTTTTCCTCAAGTGGGAAGCTGGCTCAGTGCTCTCAGATCCCAGGTTTCTGCAGTTCCCTTGGGGTTATTGTCAGCCTCAGCTGGCAAGAATGGGGCTGAGAAAACATAGAAAGTGTTTCTTATTGTGAGTGAGGTTAAAGACTTGACACTTTTAAATCTAACCAGTTATATTTTTTTATTATTCTTTTCATCCTTCTTAGTAGGACATTCCCCAACAAACACCTCAGACTGCTCTGCAATGGGGTTTTTTAGCATAGAGAAGTTTTTGTGAAAATTTTCTTATTTAAACTGATTATAACTTGTTTGCTTCCATCTCACTGAATGTTTGCTCATGTTCCTGCTTTTATTTACAATCACCCTTGACACCATTAATGAAAATCTGAAATGAGAAGCAGGGTGGAGGAGCAGGGTGGAGCCTCCTGCTCCTTGCATCACCGGCGTAGGCAACAGAAAGAACTGCTCAGGGGGTTTCTGGAGATGTGACCCTCACATCTCAGTCCTTGGCTTCCTCAATCTCATCCAGTATCAGATTTTCTGCCCGTGCTGAGACACAGAGCTGCTGGTGATGCTGGTGGAAGAGGGAAGTTCCTCAGCCAGGAGAGGTGTTTGTTCCTGAGTCCTTCGGCGTGACGTACGCCGTGGAGATGTTTGCCCAAGTCAAAGTTCAGGATCTCCTGCCCCAGTTGTTTTTTCTTTGCTTAGGCATTGGTTCAGCTAACGTTGACTCTTGCTCACCCCTCAGAGGCTTTGTTGCCTGATAAGGTGCTGCTCATTTGAGGACATTCAGATTGTTGACCTTGCCATGTCTGAGGAGCACTCCTGTGGTGCTGTCTCTCCAGTGGCAGGGATGAGTTGCTTGCAGAGCCTTCCAGTGAAGCAGCTTGATGTGTAGGCATCTCGAGATATGTAGCAGATTCCCTTACTGGTCAGGCTGATGGTTCATGCCCCTTGGCACCTCCATAAGTGTCCTCAGAGGTGTCCAGCAGCCCCTACACCTGGTGTGAGGTGTTGAGGAAGGATTTGTGCTCCCGTGAGGTCTGACAGTGTGAGAGCATCCCTTGTTACCTCTGACTGAGAACACCAGCTCCTGCTTAATCTGGGACTGGTGAGGAGCTTTGTGATGTCTGCTGGAAAATCTGCCAAGTGTCTGTTGCCTGATGTCAGAGGATTGTCAGAAAGGGGGTAAAAACTTTAAAAAAGGGTTTTGTTTCTAAAGAAAGCTAAAATCAAGTTGGGAGTGAGTGTTGTATCCTGTTAGAGACCCCTGAGTGTTACCATCTCTTTGGGGATGGTACCTGAAGGTAATGAGCAGCTTCAGAGGTGTCTGCTGGCCTCTGCAGCCATGTCTCCTTCCCTGCTTTGTGCTGGCAAGCTCCTGGAGAGGAAACCTGTGTTCATAGTGCCTCAGCAGAGAGGTGTTTGAGTGCTCTGAGCTGTTTCATTTCTGTCAGGCTATATCCACTGCTTTCTGTAAAAAGTAAAGCTCCTAACTGGAAGTGTTGGTCATTAACAAGACATCTGCTCACTGCTGCATTTGCTCAGTGGTGTGCATGCCTCCATCCCTCCCTTCTCCCCACTGGTGTAAAGTTCTTCTACATTCATCCCTCTGTCACTGGGTCTGTTTCTCCTCCCTGGGAAGCTGGGGGGTGGCAAGTGTCTTTCCACGTTTATAAAAAGGGAGTTGGAAGGAAAGAAAGTCAGAGGTCTCCAACAGCATTATTCCTCAGTGGGTTGTGGGGCTGATCAGATGGTTGGTGTGGGCTCTAACAGAACTGTGTTTCCACAGGTCACTGTACTTGGGGCATGAACTGTCGGTTTATTCACCCTGGTGTCAATGACAAAGGAAACTACTCCTTGATCTCCAAGCCTGAGCCCTTCTCCCCAAATGGTGCTCCTCCTATGGGCCCTCACCCACTGATGCCAGCCAACCCTTGGGTATGGACACCTTTGCTGTGAATTTATGGCTTCTGCATGTAGCTTCTGTCTCCTGCTGGAGGAGAAGGGAAGATTTTGTTTGAGCTGGTACTTCAGCAAAATTCTCTCCATCTGTTGGATACCTGGTTTTTAGAAGATGCTCTTGAAGGTGCTGGTAGAGGGGAATACCTTCCACGTGTGTCCCAGCTCAAGTCCTGCTGATACATCTCCAGAGTAGCTGGGGTAACAGAGCATGAGTTTGCTGCTTCAAACTAATGCCAAGTGTCTGTCTGCTTCCTCCTCTCACCTCTCTGGCAGGGAGGGCCAGTCGTGGATGAAATCTTACCCCCGCCCCCTCCAGACCCTCCAACAGAAAGTGCCTGGGAGAGAGGACTCCGCCATGCCAAGGAGGTAAGTGGCATCCTTGGGAAGTGTCAGCATGATTCCCCAAATCCACAGCTCTCTTTGACTGGGAGCAGGGTGCTGGAAGAGCTCTTTTTGGACTTTGGAAGTTGGGCTCTTAAGGAGCCTTTTGTCTTTTAACCTGTTAGCCACGTCTGACTGTGTCTCACTTATATTATTGTACAGTCAGGAGGAGCTGGCATCCAAGTTTTTTGATTTATATTAACATGAGGTAGGGAGAGTTTGTAGCCTTGACCAGCTCAGG
Source organism: Florisuga fusca (assembly GCA_038090715.1). Taxonomy (NCBI): domain Eukaryota; kingdom Metazoa; phylum Chordata; class Aves; order Apodiformes; family Trochilidae; genus Florisuga; species Florisuga fusca. The sequence goes on from JAAWXA010000018.1 coordinate 18,086,938, forward strand.
GATGTTGGAAGTCAAGCCCACCACAAAGCAAAAGGTTTTTAAGCAGATCCAGTTTCCCTTACTCCAGTCCCTGCTTCTCTGGCTCCTATAGGATCCACGTGTTGCAGAAAAGGGAGTCAGCACATGTGGCACTTCCCTTGCCTGCTGTTCTGGATGGAATAGTAAAATAGACTTTTTGTGTCAAGAGAAGTCCAGCATCATGGACATTCATGAGATCTGAGCAGGAGGTTGCTTTGGCTGAAGAGCAAGTTTCTCCCCAGGAGAAGGTTTTTAATTTCAAGTTCTCTGTACTTCGGAGTGTGCTTCTCCCTTGACAACATCTTTATTTTTATGTCATGACAGGTATTAAAAAAGGCAACTATGAGGAAAGAGCAGGAGCCTGACTTTGAGGAGAAGAGGTTCACTGTGACTATTGGAGAAGACGAGCGTGAATTTGACAAAGAAAATGAGTTTTTCCGCGACTGGAATTACCGCATCACCAGAGACGTCAGAGACCCAGCGTAAGCTGCAGTCTTGGGTTTGCTACCTGGAACAGAGAGGGCTGGGAAGTGTAGTGCAGGCTGCAGTTAGCTCATTACTCCAAACTGGAGGAATGCTCACCTCAGGAGGTGGAAACAACTTCCACTGAGCAGTGTGTACACCGGCCCAAACCTCGAGCTGCCTCCGCTCGCTCCGGTCCAGCACTGCTGCCCTTCAGAGTCATCTTTAGATCTCTGTGCCTGCCATGGCATTGGCATACTGGTGCCTAGAGGACCCTCTCTGTCTACCTCACATCAGTGCACTCTTCCAGTTTCTTTCCCCTCTTGTTTTTTCTCATTCCAATGCTGAAATGCTAAAGCTGGGGCTGCATCGTTGGGGTATCCCTAGCGGCAGCAGCAGTTGTCTCGACCAGCTGGGGTGTTGGTTTGCAAAGGCACTGGCACAGCAGCTGCTCTTAGCAGACACCTTGACCAGTCCCAGATAAACTTCAGGAACTCACTGGTTAGAAAGCAAACCTGTGAGCTGCCAGGTTTGGCCTGAGCCAAAACAAACACCCTAAAATGAAATGTTTCAGTTATTGGTTTTTAACGGAGGTAAAACAAAATGTTGGAGACATTAGACATGCTCCTGTCATGACTGAGAGCAGGCAGAAGAGGGTGCAAGGATGAGTAAGTCAGCTCTGAGAGGCTTGTTTAGTAGTTCTTGGGCCAAGAAATAGGCAATTGTAAAAACAATATTTGAGAGAGAGGATTGCATTCTGCAGGAATACAGTGGAATCTCTGTTCCTGCCTTGGTGACACATCCTCTGTTCTTCCTGCATGTAGAGATGATAGATTATTTCTACTCACTCATAGAGAAAATATTGGCAGAGCTTGGTTCTGTCTAATTTAGAGTGAATTAATTTAAAAAAAAAATATATATTGAAAAGGATCAGGTTAAGCTTTCGTTCAATGGTCCTTGGTTTGTTCTGGAGTGTAGTTCCTTTCCCTGTCTTAAAAATAAGAGAGCTTCTCACTTCAGACAGAAGCAAAACAGTTGCTTCATATGATTATTTTTCCTGTGTAGAAATCAAACTGTATCTTGGTCTTCTCTTCCCCTGAGAAGACACCTGGGATATATTATCACCAGTGCTCTGTGGGTTGAGCATATAGTATCTTGATTTTATATGAAAACTAGCATCAGCTTGCCAGTTGGTTTGTGCTACTGCCTCACTGGTATAAGAATTGTTGTGTTAGGTACAGGACTTTCTGATGGTGTTTTGTTTTGGTTTTCTTTATATGTCAAGGAAAAAAAACCACATTGCTGTGTTAAAAAGAAGTAATCAAGCAAATGAAATTCCTGAAAATTCAAGCCTTTAGGGCTCACCAGACTGTGCCATTAAATTAACTTCAGTGTGTGTAAAGGCAAAAGTCATGAAGTTGCTGTTGCTGTAAACTGTAGGAAATTGTGGTTTTTCTCACACACACACACTTACTGCACAGATTTGCACCTCACAGCAAACTAACCACTGGTGGTGCAGCTGGGATGTTAATAAATGCTTTCAGGACTGTCTTGTGACATGTGAAGATGTCTAAATAGTTCATGAATCCCTTTTTCTTTTTTGAAAAACTATAGGGAGGTGGACATCAAAGAAAACATTAACTATGGGTAAGCAGGTCTTTGATTCCAGTACTGTTGCAACTGTAAGAAAATATTCCCTTTCCTTTCTCCATTGTGTTTCTTAAAACTTCCCAGGCCACAGACCTCTGTCCCATCAGGTGTGGTGGATGGTTGATTCACTGATGTATTTGGCTCTTGGGATGGTGCCAATTATTCACCTAAGGAATTAAGCACTGAATTCTTGAAATGCCCATCAGTGATCCTTATTTAGATGACTAAAAAGCCCACAGATGTTAGAGGGAGGGAATGGGGAGATTTGGACCTGAGGCTGGGTTAAAAAGCAAAGTGTTTCCTTTTTTTCTTTGGTTAAGCTTGAGATTTTGTGTCTCTCTTTGAACACCTGATGTCACTGAACCCAGACTGTGGTCTGGTTGCTGAATTGAACATTTGTATTCAAGGTTCCCTGATACTCTTTCCCTTGGCTTACAGTTTCAGGCAAAAACAGAAACCATTTAAGAGCGTGGAAAGAAATCCAGACAGCCCCTTGACTCGCTGGGCAGCACTAACATCTTAGCCTGCTTTAGGGTATTTGGCACTTTTTAAAATGCAAAAGTGGGTCCTTTATTCCTCTCACTTATGAGTGAGTCTCACTAGGGATAATCTGGAATTGGGGAGCACTGGTTTTTGTGATCTTAGCTCTGCCACTGATTCCTCTGTGGCCCTGGAAGTTTCTTGTTCCCTGTCCCCACCTCCCCACCTTTCCAATGGATCTGGTATTTTCACTCCAGGTGGCTGGCAGGGATTGGATATTATTGAGTACTTGAATTAAAAAACAACAAATAATATTAATAGAAATCATCAAACAGAGAAAACATTGCAGAGGTAAAGAGGGTGGGGTTCAAATCCTTTTGCTCCCCAAAAGTAATGTCAGGTTTGGAGGTGAGCAGGGTGTGCTTGCCAGCTCCTTTGTGTGCTGGGGGGAGGGCAGCACCTGTTTTCCACTGGAGAACATCAGTTGCTGATGCTGTTGCCTTCATAGCATGGAGTAACTCCAGGTATAGCTTACCTTCTCCAATTGGAAAGCCCAGCACCAGCTGGTGGCCTGTGCTGGTGGCACTGGGATGCACCCATCACCTCGGGTGGTGGAGCAGCAGGAGATGATGAGCCCTCCCACTTCTGGTGTCAGGGTGCTTGACATTGTTAGCTGTGTGTGCATGGGCAGAAAACACAGCTCTGAATCAATGGAGCAAAACATGTTCTGTTACTCTTGAGGGGCTCTAAAAAGCAATTTCTGCATTTTTAACCCATTGGTGTGGAGGCTGAATTGGGTTCATAGCGTTGCAGTTTCTTGTGTGTTTATCAAGAAAGGTCTGTGCTTTTCTCTGATAAGCTTCACTTGGGGGAAAGAAAAAAAAAAAAAAAAAAAAAGTGTTTCTGCCTGTTTGGGATATGTAGAACATAAACCACTTTGTATGCTCATAGTAGGTTGAACATGTTTTTTCTTGCCAGTGCCCAGTGAGTAAGCCCTGACCTGGCATACGTAGCCTTGCTGTCTGGCCGTGCTGCTCTCTCTAACCTTCCCTGTTTTTCATTGTAGGCTTGATCCCTATACAGATCCCTATTATGACTATGAAATAGAACGGTTCTGGCGTGGTGGGCAGTATGAGAATTTCAGGGTTCAGTATACAGACCCCGACCCATACCGTAACTACAGAGTAAGTAAGGTAATACCCCTGCCCATCCTCCTCCTCTCAGCGTTCTGCCGGGTGCAGTGGTTGGAAGGGGACTTCTCCTGGACATTCGAGTTGCTTTGTCTTGCAGATCCTTAAATCTTGAGTTCATGACTGCATAGAACACACTCTGAGGTGCAGGGGTTTGGGGTTTTTTTCAGCGTGATGAAGGCAAAAGGGTGTCTGAGGTGGGAGGATGGTTCCTCTTGGTGTGGGCACCGACTGCTCCTCGGCGGAGCGGGCAGCTGCGCAGCGCTTACGGCCACGTCTGCAGCTGGTGTTGGAAATGGTGGAGAAGGGAGGGAGTTTCCAGGAAAGAACCTGAGGAACAGTTTGCTTGTTATTTATTGAGACAGACAGAAAGGATTAGATTTGACCAGGCGTGCTTTGTGTACCAACAGAGGCTCCAGCATGACCATCCACCACTGGTGGAGTTGCACGTTAGGTGATTGAGTCAGAGGAGGAAAGCACCAGCCAGCAGCTCACAGCCCAGCTGCAGAGTTGGTGTTGCTCTGCTGGAAGGTGCTCGATGAAAAGAAGGTTCTGAACCCTTTTGCCCTCATGCAATCCATGGAGCCTTGAGAGCAGCAGCAAGAATAAAAAGTCCTGCTCAGTGGGGAGCTTCCTGGTGGTACGAGTCACATCCTTTAGCAAGTGGCTTTCCTGCTGCTGTGAGACCTTTCTGCTCTCCAGGAGCTGGGCACAAACAGGAGCTATTCTTCTCTATTGTTGCCCATCATGCACCATCAATTATTTTCATGCTGCTTGTTTCTAAAGTCAATTAGCTTGGTATAAACATGATTAGCAAGGAGAGTGAGTACGTGTAAACACGGGTGCGTTTACTTGACAAGCAGAAGAAGCCACATTAATCTTTGGCTGTTGTCTTTGAAAATTACAAACTGTGATGAATATGTCGTGGTGGTTTGTTCCTCTCCACTTTCTCCCTGCTCAGCAAACAGTGATGGCCCAAAAACCCTGAAATGATTTATCTCCAAGCTTTGCTCTGCCACGGGTTGGGTGTTTGTAACCGCTCGCGGCGCGAGGCTTTGCCGCCCGCGGCGTTAGGGGATGGTATCACGGCATCACAATGATTTCTTTTTTTCTTTCTTTTTTCTTTTTCTAAAGGAAAGAGAGCGAGAACGGGAGAGGGAGAGAGAGACCAGACAACGAGAACGGGAACGGGAGAGGGAGCGAGAGCGGGAACGGGAGCGGCGCCAGCGGGAGCGAGAGCGGGAACGGGAGCGGGAGCGCGACAAGGAGCGGCAGCGGCGGAAAGAAGAGTGGGAACGGGAGAGAGAACGAGTGAAAAGAGATGAAAAAGACAGGCAGCACAGGGACAGGGACAGGGACCGAGACCGGGACAGGGACAGGGAACGGGAGAAGGAGAAGGATAAACCCAAGGCCCGGTCGCCGCTGCTGCCCAGGTAAGTGTCTGCTGGAGCCCAGGCTTGGCGCGGTTCTCACCTCCAGGTATTCAGAAACATTTCATCTGCTGCTTGTCATGTTCCTCTGTTCTGTGAACTTGGTCTGCTGGTCCCCATTATTTGAGTTTCTTGGAAGGTAGATGATGTACAAGTGGTTTGATTACAGCTAGTTCTCTGGGGTTGCTTAGCCTGGAGAAGAGGAGGCTGAGGGGAGACCTTCCCACTCTACAACTACCCTAAAGGAGGCTGTAAAGAGGTGGGGATCACTGTTCAATGAAGTTGCAAGGGGTAGGACAAGAGGTAGTGGCCTCAAGTTGCACCAGGGGAGGTTTAGATTGTGTGTCAGGAATCCAGCACAGGGATGGAGTCACCATCCCTGGAGGTATTTAAGAGTTGTGCAGACATAGTGCTCAGGTAAGGACTTGTCAGTGTATGGTTGGACTCAGTGATCCTGAAGGTCTCTTCCAGCCAGGTTGATTCTGTGGTATTTTGGTTGATGTTGGTTTAACTGTGGATCAGGAATCTGATGACACTGGGGAAGAAGATCCTTGTTGCCTACAGCTCTTGAGTGAAGTGGTTTCAAGAGGAAGGCTTCATGTGAGCCTTGCTGGCCACTAAGTGGAGCTCCAACATCACTAAGAAGCAAATGTGCTTAACCTGACTGAGAGGAGGAGAGGAGAGCCTCTGTCCTGTGGCCTGGAGGTGTGGAGATGTTCAGCTTGTCCCTGTTCCCTTCAGGCTAGAGTACATCTTGGGAGGTTGGCTGAATCCCCAGAGAGTCCTGCAGGTGGTGGCAGTTCCCTTTGTGTCCTGGACAGATGTCCTTTGAGAAGGATCAGGGTTGGTTTGAGAGTCTGCAGGTAGCAGATTCTTATTATATTGTTAAGCCCAAAAGAGGCTGGAGAAGGTAGAGGGATTGTATGCCTTGAAATGTTGCAGAGGAATTTCAGGGTGGAGTCAGCCTTCTTGCCTCTGAGTGCCCCTTTTTTCTGAAAATCCTGGTTCTGACCTGCATGAGAGGGAGAAATGAACCAGATTAAAAGTCTAGGGATTTCCAAAGTGAAAATCCTATTTTGTTTTTCAGTCAGTTATTGAATCAGTCATATTTGTAAAGCACTGTATAAATATCAGAGCTGAACAGAGAACTTGTCTTACAGGAAGTTCTGATGTCACCACGTCTCTTGGTTGAGAATCAGGGAAAAGTATCAGCTTCCCTGCTAGCAAGGACATCTCCAGGAAAGCTGATCAGTGTCTTGGAAAAAGTGGCAGATGGAGTTTTCTGACAGGATGTTGAGGAACATGTGGGCCACAAGTTTGTGTGTTGGAGGGGTGCAGGGAAACTGTTTCCAAGGTACATTGGAGCTTCTCCTCCTGCCTGATGTCTGTGGGATTTCTTGAGCACTAGAAAAAGGTGTGAAACATCATGAGTGTGAGGAAGAGTTTTTTTAACAAAGAACAGGGCTAAAAAGGCCTGGCATGAGGTGCCAGGTGGTTTCAAGTGGGAGCAGAGCTTAAGTCTTGACTCTGACCCAGAGATTTTATTTGCATTACTAAGAGGGAAAGCTGGGCTTTGATGACTTTTTTTTTTTCCCAGAGGAAGTCTGTTTCAGAACAGTTTGAAGATGTCCTCAGAGCAGTAGTAGAGTGGTTATAAGAATTCATTTAATTACATGCTTCATCCTAATTATAATCTTCACTTACAACCATAATTTGTGCACCCTAATTACCTCACTTGCTGTCGGTTTGCTCCCTCGTTGGGGCAGCAGATGGAGGAGATGTTGCTGTCCAGATCCATGTGATGATGATGATGAAAGTGACATCAGCTGATGGGCAGCTGAAGGGGTTAGTCATGGACAGTCACAGTGACCAGGATTGCAGCTCACAAGGCTGCTGGTTGCTCCTTGCCTACACCACCCACCTGCTGGGGCGTGGGGCATGGCTTTGTGGGAGAGTTTTCCCTAGAAGGGTTGCCCAAGGTTTGCTGGGTAGGAGCTGTGTTCACCAGGGTTGGATCCATCCTGGGTCCATGTAACCACCCCTCTATGCTCAAAAAAAATCCCCTCTGAGTGGAAAGGTGGATTTACACTGCTCATGGTGTTATGTTTGGGAGGAGAATGCTGAGAGGGGACCTTGTGAATATCTGTAAATACCTGAGGGGTGGGTGTCAAGAGGAAGGGGCCAATCTCTTTTCAGTGGTGCCCTTTAATAGGACAAGGAATCATGGGTTGGAGCTGAACATGGGAAGTTCCAGCTCAACGTGAAGGTCCCTTCCAAGCCAAACTGTTCCATGATTCTGTGGTTTGATGGCTGCAGGGCCAGGCAGAGAGCTGGGAGGAAGGGGACAGTGAGCAGGGCTTGGCTTTGGCTTCTGTTCTGTGGGGCTTTCAAAGCTGGTGGCAAGAAACACTTGTACTTTTTGTCTTGAATAAGGGGTCAGAACTGAGAGGAAAGTTTTAACATCTAAAAAAAAAATAAATAAAATTATCCAAACTCTTAGGCCAGCAGCTAGACACAAGTATCAGCTCTTAGAGGAGGGAGGAATTCCTGGGAGTTCTTGCTGGAGGCACTTCTCCAGGTGTCTGAACAGGACTTCAGTGCCTGTGGGAACCCAGGTCAATGTGAGCACTCTTCCTACAGCACTTCGAGGTGTAGGGATGTTTGCAGAGAAAACAAAACTGCAGAAAGTTGGTATTTTGGTTTGGTTTCTTGTAACAAAGTGAAAGCACAAGTGAACTTCTGGCTCCCTCGGAGCAGACATCCCTCACCAGCACTGCGTTCTGTCCCACTGAGCCTTTTTGACAGGCTCCAAACTTCCTCCTGGCAGTGCCCTGGTTTGAGCTGTCTCACCTTTTCTCCAAATACCTTGGTGCTGTGGGGCAGAGGCTCAGGTTTGGCACCTGGGGATTAAACACCTCCCGAGTTTGTTTGATGTGTTAAACGCTTGGGCAGCAGGATGCAGGGCAGCAACACAACGCTCACCTCTGGCTCTATTTTTAGTCTTCTGGGCTTTCCCTCATGGCTAGATCCCAATTTTATGGCACGTCCGGCCTTTCCAGGTGTCATGTGGTGCTGGGGACTGGCTGAGGCCGGGCTGCAGGCAGCTAGCTGCCCGTTAACATTCCTGCACCAAAGGCAGCGCCGCTTCCAGCCGGAGCCCACGCGCCTCTGCTGCTTCTTCCCTTCCTAATGAGCTGGGCAGATTGGAAAACTGCTCCACAGGGGTTGTGCAACGGGTGAGGAGCTTTGCCACAGGCAGGGCTGAGGATGTCTGTAATTACAGGGAGATGCCAGGCTGTCCATCAGTGTAAGAGCTCCCGCAAGGAGAAGCTGGAGGGGGGAACAGCCTGGCGGGGAGAAGATGGAGCGGGAAGGGCTGAAAGCAAACCCCAAAATCTTAAGAGCCAGGGACATGGGAATAAATTCCCTTTCCATTATAGTGAGAGCAGGAAGGTTTCATCTGATCTCTGAAAGACATAGAAGCAGTTAAGGGTAATAATGTGGAGAAGGCAGAGGACATCCTGGCATTGCTGCTCCCTGCAGATGAGCAGGGTTAGAACTGAACACCAAACAAAGAGCATCAACCCCAATGGGCTCAGTGGCAGGAGTTTCTCCTTGAACCTTTTAAAAGAAGAGATTGCAGGCTTTGAGGAGGATTGTGCCATGTGGATTGGACTGTTTCTGAAGGAGTTTGCAATTGCTGCTTTAGGCTTTGGGTTTGTTTGTTTTTCCCAAGCGTAAGATGAGCACTCCAAGAAGTTTATAACCCAAGATTGCAGTGCCAGTGAAACTGTTGTTGTTCCTCCTCCTTCTCTTCCCTCCTCAGGCATCAAACACTCAACCAAGCTGAACATTCAAACACGCTGGGACACTTTATGATCAATTAGAGGGATAACTTGGCTGCCTGGCCTTGTGCTCCTCATCTCCAGAACGAGTTCTGCTGCCCCAGGCTGTGACTGGTTTTGCTGAGCACAAAATTTCTGCTTTCTATCTCTCTCTTGCCAGTCTAGCTCACTTGTTGTGCAAAGCATTTCAGGGCTCAGGAAGGTGGCATGTAATATTTTATTTGAGGAGACTTAGAGCAGGGCAAGATGTTCTCACCCCAGCTGCCCACCTCTAGCTGTGCCCACAGGAACAGTAATTTGCTTTAATCCTTCTCTTGCTGCACAGGTCTCTAGCTTGCCATCATCCAAGTGAATCTGATTGTTTCAGGGGCATGTTAAGCAATGCAGTGAGTGTCATGGGACCTGGTAGTGGTTGTATTCCCAAAGCACTGGGGGACACTGAGGAACTGGAGCTGCTGGTAGGGGCAGTGACCTCAGTATTCCTGCCCCCTTGGCTGGGGTGGCACCAGGTGATTGCCCACCAAGAAAAGAGGAAGAAGAAGCAGTGATCCCATGCTGCAGGTCCACAAGAAACTTAGAGAATCATAGAATGGTTTGGGTTGGAAGGGACTTTCATCCATTTCCAACCCCCTGCCATGGGCAGGGACACCTCCCACCAGCCCAGGGTGCTCCAAGCCCCATCCAGCCTGGGCTGAGACACTGCCAGGGATGGGGCAGCCACAGGCTGACCCTGGGATAAGAGGTTCCATGTTCCCTCAGCAGAGTTCTCCCTTGAGTTGATTTTTCCAGGCTCATTTAAGTTGTTCTGGCCATAGGTTGTTGTTGCTCTCTGGGGTGAGCAGTGTGCTGAACAGGATCCCCTGGAGTTTATAATCAATGGATGCAGGTTACCAGGGCCTGCAAGTTAGAAAGTGTTGGAATGAGGTTGATTAGATAAAGGAGTGGCAAAAATAAAGGGAATGCAAATGGAGTGATTCATGATTATGTGTGTGTGATCCAAAACTGACTCAACTCGTTTTTCAGAAGAATCTCTCATTCTGAGGGGTCCTGGGTTATCAGCACCTTTCCCAACAGCTTCTGGGGGTCTCCTGGTGCCAGCAGCTGGATCTGCTCCCTGCTTTTTGAGTGCAGGGGCATGAGAGCAGCTCAGCTAGGGCTGGGTGTTTGGGTGAGCCTGGTAACAGCCTCTCCCCCTGTGGTAAGGAGGTGGTGGATTTTGTGGGGGTTTTCCCTGTGGAAATATCAGCTGTTTCTTACAAGACATCCTTCATTTGTTCCTGTTTGTCCTGCCACAGGAGGAAGAGCAGGCAGGCCAGGTAACTGGGGGCTCTTCCTAGCTTCAAGTCAGGTGTTGGCAAGACCCTGGAGCACTCTCAGTTAGTCCTCCCTCCATGAGAAGGTACTGAGGGGCAAAGCAGCCTCTGTCAGGAGGCACAGGTTTGCTCTCCAGGTGCCTGCCCCTTCCCTGGGCAGCTTTTTGGGAGTGCAGTGAGTTCAGAAAAGCAAATGGCCCCAGGCTGTTGGGTTTCCCAGGCTGGAGTGGGGTTTATGCTGGAGCAGAACCTCTCCTCCCCCTGCTCACAGCTGTGATGCCCTCAGTGCCAAAGAGTGCAGCAGTGCCCAGGAGAGGATTTCCTTTCTCCCCACGTACAGCACGTGTCCTGTGCTGCTAGGGAGTTCTTCAGATCTACCTCTGAGTACCAACATCCTAACAACTTGTTCACATCCCTGGGTTCCAGCTGGAGCAATGGCACCTGGTCAGACAGCTTGCCTTTCATTTATGCTCCCAGTTCATTCAGAAAATCAGTGATAACAAAACTTCTCTGCCAGCCAAATCAGCAAAACTTTCCAAAGTTCTCCCCAGAGCCTTCCTCTTGACTGGAGCTTTTGTTACTCTTCATGGTCCTTGAGGTTCTGCCTCTGCTTCCCCAGGAGAAGGTTTCATAACCATAAATCAATATGAGGAAGGGCATCAAGTGACTCAGATGTGGATCTCAAGGAATGTGGAGGCTTTTTTGTGGCATTTCAGAGTCGGAATTACTGGAGAGCTCTCCCACACTGGATGTCATTAAAACATTGCAAAGACTGGGGCAAAACCACTGCACATGGGTCCCTCTCATTCAGAGGAGGCTCTGAAGGCATCAAATGCTCAGCCCTTAGGGTAGATCTCATCTCAGTATGTGATGATTTCATACTGCAGGTTCAGATTGTATCTCCACTGTTTAATTTCAAAGCCTCTCCCCATCAAGCTTTGAAGAAATCTTTTTTTTGTTTTGTTTTTTTTTTGAGCACCTGATAACTCTGCTTTAGATGGAAACATCTTGAGAAAAGCACAACCTTTGCTAATATTTCACCAAGATCAATTAGCACCAGCTCCAAGCTTCAGAATTTCCATCCTAGCTGCATGTGGGTGGCTTTTCAGGAGCTGTTGTCCCTCTCCTGCCACACAAGTGACTTTATTGTGCCAAGATGGGGGGAAAAAAAACCCCAATCTTGTGGTGTGTGCTGCTGGAGTTGATTTTGCAGCTTCCCACCCTCCTTGGCACATGGCTCCAGCCATTCCTCGAGTCCACTTCCTCTGGAAAATTCCACTGCCACCAAAGGAGGACTTGCACTGGGGCTGCTGGTGCAATGCTTGCTTTCCTGCAAGGAATGGAAAGGCTGGGAAATCACAGGGGGACTTTGCTCTCCCAGAAAACTGAGCTGGAAGTGCTGGCCAAAAGAGGAGCCCTGGAGCCAGGCTGACATCACCAGGGCTGATAAGGTTGGCATTACCTGTGGGAGCTGTGTCCTGTGGCAGGAAGGAAGGAAGGAAAGACTTTTTCTCCAGCACCCTCATTTTCCCCTCCGAGTTCAAAGTTATTTGGGTGCCTTTTGGCATGGTGCAGGATGAGGAGAGCTTTGCAGCTCCACTCTTCCCTTCTCCAGACTCAGTGATGTGCTCCAAACGTGGAGTCAGGAGCTGGCTGACCTACCCCGTGGTTTGCTTTGCCAGCTGGAGCTGCCTTTGTTCCTCCTCTCTTTGCCAAAGCCACGTTCAGTTTCAGTTCTCCAAGCTTGATTGCCCTCGTTAAATTCCAGCCCAAACAGACGTTAATGTGGTTGTACTGGAAAGTAAAGAATTTGGTTATTTTAAGGTTAAAATGGGCTGGGGAAGGAATGAAGCTTTGCAGAGCTTGCCCGTGCCCTGCTGATGCAGGAGGCTGCTCCTCAGGGCTCTGCAAGGAAATTTAGGCTGCTTTTGATCAGTCTGTCTGGTCAGTCTCTCTGAATCCCTCCATCATTTTTGGGTTTTAAACCTCTTGGCCTCCCGATTCGGGAGCTAATTCTCAGATTTGAGACACATCCTAAAAATTGCAATTTGGTGAGAAAGGAAGCCAGGGCTCATACATGTGCTTTGGTAGCACAGGAGGGATTTGCCAGCCACTCTTTGTGCTGAGGATAAACTCATGTATTTCTCCTTCTGTTTCATTATTTTTTTCTGCACTGAAGGAAGGAGTTGTTTTGGCAGATGGAGAGCTCCCAGATCCAGCACAAAATGGGAAGGGAAAATTACTTGGTTGTAAGAGTGAAGACGAGGAGAAAGCCTGATCCTTCTCAGGGTCAAATAAAGTGAATTTGACTGAAATGTGGGTTTGTGGGCTGCTGGCCTCTAACAGTCTCTTTGGTTAAAATCATCCAGGCAGTGATTTGGGCATTAGCCTAAGGTGAGGATCTTGCTCCAGCTTACTTTCAGTTTTGACTCCTGAGTTCCACGGGCAGAGATGAGCCATCAGGTGCCAGTCTCTCTCCTGTGAAGCTGAAGAAGGAGATGTGGGGATGCTGCAGGTGGGGCAGAGGGAACTCCTGAGGAAACACTTTGTCACTGCCCGACACGCGCATCCCCTTCCTTTCCTGGCTGTACTGTGGGAACCTCTTCACTGCTGAGTCAAAAAGCCAAAGCCTATCAAGAAATGAGGCTTTCTGTTGTGGTTTTCCTGGGGAAGAAAAAAAACCTTTCCTCCAGAAAGTGACTTCATCAAGGGAATTGCATCAAACCAGGTAATAGGTGCCAGTAGGAGATTTGCTTCCGTCCTCATCTTTGCTCCGAGCTCCTGCCCAAGTTGTGGGGTTTCCACGTGGTGTTGGAGATGAGGTCCAGCTCCCAGGGTGTGCTGCTCTTGGGCATGAATCTGGGCAAGTTGAGTTTGGGGTTTGTTTGGTTTTGGTGTCTTTTGGTGGTTTTTTTTAGAGAGAATAACTTTTGTAGGAGTCTTTTTCTGAAAACAGAGCAGAGAGCTGAGCCTGGGGTCATTTTGTTGGCTGTGACGTTTGTCACCTTGGGCACTGCAGTGAAAAGCATCTCAGCAAGCTTCACCCAGGTCTAGAGATGGGCACTGCCTCTCTGCTCAGATGAATATTGCTCCTGCATCTCTCCAGGCATGCAGACTGTGGTCCCTCAGGGACACCACAGCAGGATGTAGTCTAGTATCCTCACCTGGTCTTCTCCTCCTCCTCCTCCTCTCTGCTGCAGCCTGATGCAGGGTGTGTGGCTGTACTCAACCTTCTTTTTCTTCCTGCTTTGCACTGAGTTGCTTTGGAGATACTCCAGAGGTCCAGATGGCTCCAAATCTGCTGGAAAGAGAGCTTGACCTCAGCAACAGCTACTTGGTGCTGTCAGAGTATAAATAATAGGTACAGTCTCTTGCTTCCCCATGTTCACAGCCATGGTCTTCCTCCATGATCAGATACTTGGGTATAGTTGGCTATGACATGGAAAATGAGACCAATCACCACAAATACCAGGTGTGGAAACCAGGGTACATTGGAGCAGAGCTGGAAGGGGTGATGATGCTGAATGAAGGTGCTGGTGAATAATGCTGAGCCATAGTCCTGCTGGGCACTCTCCTTGCCTAGGCAGTCAGCAATCCTGTGTGCTAATACATGAGCATCTTCTGAAGTTGGAGTGAGATTGGTGGGAGAGGTGGATGCATGAAGGAAGAGTTTCTCCTCCCATAAAATTCTGTATATACCAAGAAGAGACATGGGGCAGGGTGTAAAATTGTTGTAGTTGTCTCAGCAAAGAGAGTTCTAGAGTTGGGGAAGAGGTGAGAGGAGGCTGTAGGTGTTTTAGCTGTGTTTTAATACTGGTGAGCAAGAAGGAGATGAGACTCATTGGTGACTAGTGAAGCCTTCAAAGGGCAGAACAGGCTGCTCACAAAGAGCTTTCATTATCCTGTTGGAAGAGTGTTGGGGTGAGAAACACAGTCCCTCGAATTATTTAGAAAACTCAGAGGTTGCTTTTTGTATCTGCAAAGGTAGAGGAAGTTGGGTGGGGAGTGATTGCTTCAGTCCTGTGAGTAATGGGGTGGTACAGGCTGAACCCAGCCATGGAAGGTGCTGTTCCTCCCCCAAATCCTCAGAGCTGAGAGGGTTCATTATTTTGAGAAAAGGAGTAAGCCTATCAGCCTGCTGGTAATTTGCTGAGTGCAGCCTTGAAGCAAGCAGCAGCTTTGCCTAAAACCCAAGGGGGAAGGTTATAAGCAAGTGTTTGAACTGCTGTGTGCAGGTTAGAGCAAGGGCAAGAAAAAAATCCCCAGTTAAATCACCCCTAGATAAGAGAGGTGATAAAGTCTAGGCCTGAAGAAACTCATCCTGGAGTGCTTCAATAACTGTCTGGTGCAGGTGGTGGGAAGTTAGCCCTGAGTTATTTTCAGAGGGTTGTAGAGGAGAAGGGACACCCAAAGAAAAAGGAGAAACCCAAGTAGAGCCTTTAAAAAGGAAGGGAGGGGGTGGAGGCTATCTAGCCTGACTCACATCTGCATGGTTATCATCAACAGGAGAGCACATGTTGGATGGTGTTTAAGCAGCCAGTGCTTATAATAATATGGTGATAAAACAGCCATTACAGGCTGCTTTCTGCTCAGCTGGTGAGGTAACTGTCCCCTTTGTGAGGGGTAAAAAGAGATCACTGGCTCCTGGCTGTGGCAAGGCTTGTGACACAGCCCCACGTGAGATTCTGATAAGAAAACTAGGAGGGTAATTGAGGCTGAATCTCTTCTCTGGTTGTTTCCAGCAATTTGCTGTATTGAGACATACTCAGTAAAGTGTGTCCTTAATCCAGCTCTCTTTGGCATTTTCAGACCACTGGGGGCTGCCTGCCAGGCTTGGGTTGCTCCAGCTCTGCTGTAGGAAGAGCCAAGTCTCCCATTCCCTTTTTGCAGGTGCTTGTGCCTGCTCCTTGGAGGCCAAAAGCCAGAGCTGAAATCAGCTGGCAGTGTCTGCTCCCTGTCACAAAGCAGCTGACAGCAACACTTGTAGGTGCTGCTGTTCTGTGACAGGGTTTGTGGTCACTGACTGACAAAGCTGCAGCTTGTCTGATGCTTCATTGCCCCAGAATGATGCTGAAAATCCTGCAGTGGAGGTTAAGAGCAAGCACTGGGAGGAAGGAGGAATTTTGGAGATCTTTTCTGTTTCTGGCAGCCGCACTGTGTAACAAAAAAAAACAAAACAAAAAAGCCACATCATCAGCAAAAAAAAAAAAAAAACTAAACAAAAGAGGAAAAAAAAAAACAAAAAAACCCAGTCCCAGCTCCTTAACTCCTCCTGTTTTCCAGCCGTCAGCCTGAGCCACCAAAGAAGGAGAAGGAAGCCACGGCGCTCACCGCGGCTCAGTCGAAGCGAGCAGATGAGTGGAAGGACCCTTGGCGCCGATCCAAGTCCCCCAAAAAGAAACTTGGGGTCTCTGTCTCCCCCAGCCGTGCACGCAGGCGCCGAAAAACCTCTGCCTCTTCAGCATCTGCTTCTGGCTCCTCAAGGTGAGTGGAGGTGAAGAGAGCTGTCACATCCCAGCCTGGCCGGGGAGTGCTGGGATTCTGCCTTGGCAGCGGAAGAGGTTGAGGGGTAGGTGGTGAGATGGGAGCTGAAGGGGACACAGATGTAGGGGTGATCTGTTGAAGATGGAAAAATAAAAAGGTCCTTAGAAAAATCACCCTTCAAGGAACTTAAATTTGGAAGCAATTCAGATGGTTAGAAGCTCACCTAGATGAAAACTGGAGCAGGTGAAAACTGGAGTTGATGAAAAATAGGAGCAGAAAGAGATGGAAGGTCTAAAAATTGGTGCTGGGGGGATGAGGTGACCCCACTCCTGGAAGAGCAGGGAAAAACTGGGCTGGTGGAGCCTTAGAAGGCTGCAGCAGAGCTTGGGAAGCAACAAGTGTGAGATAAAAAAACACCTCTCAGAACACCTGAATTTAGCAGAGTTGAGGCACAAGCTGGATCAATTTTCTTTAAATACTTGAAGCTCCTGAGAAGAGGTGGGGGAAGTATCAGAGAGGAATGAGGAACATACTGAATTGAAGATACGGGTCTAAAAACCAAAGCCCTCCTGAAATAGCTTTTTTTTGTTGTTTTTCTGGGATCACTGCACCCCAGACTGTTGTGTTTGCTCCCCTGTCACCTGACCTATCAGGGCACTGACTGATGTGGAAGAAGTCCCTAAAAAGGGATGCAAAGTCCATCCCTAGCTAAAGGAGGGGAGGCATCTTCATGGGTGCAAAAGGGGTAGCAACAGCAGGATCCTCTCTAAAAGGGAGGGTGATCTGGAGGAGAAGGGGACCAAGCAGAGTCCTGAGAAGCCACCAAAGAGATGGCAGTAAGTCCTGGAGCAGTGTTTGAGAATTTGGAAATAAGAGTTTATTGGAAGTGAGGCCTTCAGCTCAGTGGACTTCTCCAGAGGTGCTGAACGTGAATGTTTGTTTGTTTGTTCTTCCCTTCCAGGTCCTCTTCTCGTTCATCCACTTACTCTGGTTCAGGCTCCTCAAGGTCTCGTTCCAGATCATCATCTTACAGCTCTTACTCTAGTCGCTCTTCAAGACACAGCTCTTTCTCAGGCAGCAGGTCCAGGTAACTGCTCCTTGGGTTTGAAAGTGATGTGCATTGTTTTCCAAACACTTCCCAACAGCTCCTTCTGCTGCTACTTCAAAGCAAAGAGCCAAAGATCTCAATCAAACGTTCAAACCACTTCCCTGAGTGAGGAAAATGCAGCAGACTGCGAGGCAGCTTGCAGGTTGGGTTGTTGAATGAAGCAGATGTGTCAGCCACCCCCTCCTCTCCCCAGTATCCTCCTGCTGTGACTGGGCTGTTTCCCATGCCTGTGGTCGCTGAGGGGTTGGAGGAGCCTGGCTGGGATTAACATTGCCATCATTTGCATTTCATGATTGGCAGAAGTTGCTGGGAATCTCTTTTCTGTTGCACTGGGATTTCTATTCAAAGAGGCAAATGAAGTTTTGGTTTGGTTTGTGGTTTGGTTTTTTTATTCAAGCAGCCCATGCACTTGTCTCTTGAGATAGTCCCAAGGCTTCAAAGTAGCAATGCAGTGTCCCAGGCTGATTAAACAGAGGTGTGTTTATTGCTCTGCCACTTCCCTGCCCCTGCAGACAGTTTCCCAAGTCTAGAATATGCATAGTAGGAGGACTGGCTCCCTAGATAGACACCTCTTCAGAGCTAAAAACTCCCAGATCCCCAGAGTGGATCACACAGCCAGTGGGAGCACAAGGCATCACTCTGGGAGAGGTGGTTTCTCCAAGGAAAGGCTCAGGTGGGAGTCAGTCTTGACACAAGCACCTCTAGGAGTTTTCTGGGGAGCAGTTTGACCTTCCCCCAGCCCTCCCCATTTCAGGCTCTGTTCCTTGCAGAGGTGACACATGTCCATCAGCATGCCTCCCTCTGAAGGTAAGAGGCTGAGGAACACCCAGGTGCCTAACTGTTCTGCAGAAGGCCACTCACCTGGGTGTCTGGCTCTCTCAGGTATGAGGCTGCAAGAAGGGCACTTCCAGTCTTGGCAGGGGGTGAATCACTGGCGTGCTGTGTAAGAGGCTTGTCTCTTTGGTCAGTCCTCATCTTGGGCAACAGCTCTTGCCCTTTGATCTGCTGGCTTTGATATATTTGGGTTTTCTCTTTGTGTTCCTGACATTACAGATATCCAGTTAGATTCAGATATCCGGTTAGACTCCCAAGGTAGTGATTGTCTTTTGCTGCTGTTTAAAGGATTGTGGACTGCACTAGGAGCTGCCTAAAGCAGGTTGGAACAAATCCTGGTGAACTTGAAAGCCAAAATCCTGCTTGCTTTCCTGTAGACATACTCTCCCTAGGGAGGGAATGCAGTGAGCATGGAGGAAACCTCAGATGTTGGGGTGGGATACCTGAGACAGTGTCTCTCTTGCAGCTGACCCTACTTTTCCCTTTTGTTTTCTGTCTGCCACTGGTCTGGTCACAGAAGTTGGTTTTGTTGAGTAGAGGCCAGCTATAAAACTAAGATAAATTCAGACCCAGAGGAGCTGGTTCCTGGGCTGCAGTCCCAGAGGCTGAGCTGAGGGATGTGTCCTTCCTTCCTAGGTCACGGTCCTTCTCGTCTTCACCCTCTCCTTCACCAACCCCATCTCCACACAAGCCACTTGCCAAGGTGAAAGGGGACTTACTACCACCTGCTGGAAAAGGGTAAGGCTTCATCTCCTGTCTGATAACTGAAGTCTCCAACCAGGAGCCCAATCCCTGGGTCAGGACCTTCTGACCTGCTTGACAATTTAAGGGATCACAGAATGGTTTGGGTTGGAAAGGACCTTAAAGCTCATCTAGTTCCAGCCCCCTGCATGGGCAGGGACACCTCCCACCAGCCCAGGGTGCTCCAAGCCCCATCCAACCTGACCTCCAACAATTCCAGGGATGGGACATCCAGGAATGGAAGATGCAAAATGTGACCCACATATAGCTTTGCATATTTCACTTACTAAATCCAAGTTAAAGTGTCCAGGTGTCTTACAGTATTATATAAAATGAATTTATTTTAGAAAAGACCCTTAAGATCACTTCCAGCTTTTATCCTAACACTGCCAAGTCCACCACTAAGCCATGGGGTCCCCCAAGACCTCCCATTGAGGCCCCCATCATGTATACATGAGTGTTTTAAACACAAGCATGACTGACAGCTTCAGCATCCTGTGTGTGCAGATGTGTTCGTACAGGAGCTGCAAGACAGCTCCATTCGTTCCTCCACTGCAGCTTTTTTGATACAGAGCCTTAGAACAGAGAAGGGGTTTAGCCTCATCTGCTTTTAATATTGGAGCCAAATTAGATCAGTACTGCAGCTCTGAGCCTCTTGCTCTTTTAAATGCTTGAAATTGCTATTTCACAAACTCCTGTAACACACAGGAGATGATGGCTGTGTTGGACGGTGACACAACACCCGAGTGATGTCACCTCTTTTCAGATGACCTGCAAAGAAATGACACCATGGGAATCCCCCTGAATTCTCCACAACGTGGGACAGTCCCCTTCACCACATTTCATTTACCTTCTTGACCTGCTTGTGTTTTCTTTTCCTTCCTCCTTCTCCACTCAGAGGGTTCAGCCCTTTAAGGCCACTCTCTGTCCCTGCGGCGATGTCTTTACACCCTCCGGGTGCCCATTGCAGGGCTGGTTTGGTAACACAATGCCAGCAGCCTGCACCAGCACAGGGCTTGGTTTTGCATGCACTTAATCCCGTGTTCTGCAGGGGATGAGTGGAGGTATTCTTAAGCCCAAGAGGAGGAATTAACAGTCTCTATTTTTGTATGCAGACAGCCACCTCCTCCCCAGGTCACAGGAGGCGTGACAGCAGCGCTGGGGATGTTGAGCAGTAACCAGCTATTAGAGGAGAGGTTGGAGCCCAGAAGTGAGCAGCACTGAAAAGAGCCAAAACAATTCCTGTCTGGTGCTAGTGGGTGCTAGATCAAGTCACAAAACACCTGGCCTTGCCATCCTCTGCAGTGGTGTGACCTGTTAAATGTTCTGCAGGGTGACGAGCTGAGGGACGTGTCCGAGGGATGTTTAGAGCCATCAGATCACAGGACCATTTTGGTTGGAAAAGACTTTTCAGATCATTCAGTCCAACCATTTCTCCTTTCCCCACCACTAACCCATGGCCCTCAGCACCACATTTCCTACAGCTTGGAAACCCCTCCAGGGATGGGGACTCCACCCCTGGCCCGGGGCCTGACAACCCTTTCTAGGGAGAAGTTATTCCCAATCTCCAGTTTGCACACACGAGCTGCTTTGCACCCTGCTGATCCCTGCAATTGAGTGAAAAAGAGCATTTCTTGCAGCAACTGTGAGTGTTTGAGCCTGCCTGGCAGATTTTAAGTAGGCATATGTCTTTTGGGTAAAAATACACTGAATCAAATGGAGAAGAAACAGTGATTCCTCAGTCTGCTTCATTAGTTACTTTACAAGTTGAATGGCTCCAAACTTGGCTGTTATGTAGTAACTTTTTCTCTCTGAAACGGTGGCTTGATTTGGAAGATGAGAAGCAGATCCCTCTGGGGGGAGTCTGTGTTGTTTGAGAGTGTTTTGATGACATAGCCACAGGTATAACTCTCTGTACCAGCAGCAAACACGAACGTGCTTCGTTCGGCAGCGTCTGGGTTCTGTATCTGCTGACTTTGGTGAAAATTTTTGTTATTTCTTGGCCCATTTTTGTTTTTTTTTTTAGTGAAAAATCTGTGAAGAAACTAGCTGCCCTTCCAGTCCCTCAGCCACTCACGAAAATTACAGCAACTGCACCAGAGCCAGCCAAACCAGGGGATAATCGAGAGGCAAGAAGGAAGGAACGTCAGACGAGGACTCCACCCAGGAGGTAAGAAAGCTGTGGGGTGGAGTGTGATCCCCTGGAAGATAGAGCAAATCCTGGGTTTCTTTCTGGAATAACCAACTCAAGGGCTTTTGACTATTAAAGGAATCTGTTTCCTGGGGCAGGGAGGAAACAGGAAGAGAGGGGAAAGTGTTGAGAGTGGTTGCTGGGGGCTTGCCACAGCAAGTGGCTCCTGCCTCTTAAGGTTGGCTGGGGGATGGAGTAGGTGAAATGGATGAAATGTGCCAAAAGGCAGGGTCTGCACTGCAAAAGAAAAGAATATTGGAGAGCCTGTGGGTAGCTGAAGCCCTGCAGCAAGGAACTGAAGGTGTGTTTGGGCCAGAGAGCTGATGAGATGCATTGGAGGGTCAAGGTTTGTGGTGATGGATTTGGCCCCTAATTACTTCAGACGTGTCCCAGGGTGCAGGGAGTGTTTCTGTGTGGTCCCAGGAGCTGGTTTGACAGCATCCAGCAGGGGGAGGAGAGGAGGAAAAACTCTTGTACTTTCACAGTCCCTGGGACACAATTTGGTGGCTTCCCAACCCAACTTTCTCTTCCTGGCTTCATCCTGTGTGACTAGTTTGGCTGTTTGAAGTGACTCGTTCTGTTTGTCCTCTTAACTCTTTTTGCTGCCACTTTCTCCTCCCTTTGCATTGGAAATGAGGGAGGTTTCTGTTGGCTTCCAAACGAGGAGCACTTGCCTGTGGTTAAGTATGTTTATCAGGCTTAATCCATTGTGCTGTGCTTAAAAATGTCCCAGGATACATGCAGGCAGCATTGCCTGTGCTTGGAAGGAGGTGGAGCCTGCTACATAGGGCTGAAAATCATCATGCATCCTCCTGCCATGGGAAGTTCTGAAGCAGCAGGGCAGTACCTCTGTGTCTGGGCTGTGGAACAAATATTGTATTTCCTGGGTTTGTGAGCAAAGGAGGAGAATGAGAATGCTTGCTGCCTGCAGAAAGGCATAGATGGTTCTCCTGGATCATGGATGATGCTTTCTGCCAGTGTGCTAGGAAGATGCCTCTAAGTCTGGTTCCTCTTCAGGTTTTCAGAAGCATCCTGAACCAGTTCTTAGTTTTTCATGGGATTACATCTCCTCTTCCTTCCCAGTAGCTAGAGAGAGAGGCCTGGGCTGAGCAGGTTGTCTCTATAGGTGAAGACTTAACATGACAGTTTCTTTTCCCTAGAAACTGTCAGTTCTAGTTTTGGGTTCACTTTCATAATGGATATCTTTAACCAGCCTCCCTTTTTCTCTATTCCAATCTGGAGTCTGGGATCTGTAGTTTTGGGGTTTTTTTTTTATCACGCTTACACCCACACAGACCCCACTGCCCTATCTAGGCTCTCCCTTTCTGTGAGAATGACAAAACAGCTCTATTTATGTTTGCACTGGTGTGTTTGTCAAAATAAATACAGGTATGATTATCTGTGTAGCCTGACAGAGCAGGCAGTCCCCACTGTGTTACAGCTAGCGGACTGGCGCTGTAGGAAGCCTTTTTCCTGGTATCAGGACAGGATTAAGGTGGTCTCTCAACCTCAGGGAAGGTTAGAGTGGATATTAGGCACAGTTTCTTCCTGGAATGGGTTGTCAGGGCCTGGCCCAGGCTGGCCAGGGCAGGGCTGGAGTCCCCATCATCCCTGGAGATGTGGTGCTGAGGGACACGGGGCAGTGGTAGCCTGGGCAGTGCTGGGTTAACAGTTGGACTCGATGATCTGAAAGCTCTTTTCCAACCAAAAAGCTTCCTTGATTCTTTGCCTGCCTTTCATTAGCATTATTCAGTCTTGCATGAAACATCTGCTGCTTGGGAGAGAGATGTGTCCTCCCGGCTGGGACCGCGGGGTCGAGAGGATCCTCGGACACGGTTCCTCTGCAGAGCACCCCTCCTGCAAACCCTGCAGGACAGCAACATCACACTCCAGCTGTCCCAAAGCTCTTCCTGCTAACCCCATTCCCCAGAGGAGCAGGGCCAGGTGAGGATGAGGTGTTTGCTGTCTTGCAGAAGGACCATCAGTGGCAGCATCAGCGGCAGCGCCAGCAGCTACAGCGGCTCCAGTTCCCGGTCCAGGTCCTTGTCTCGGTCTCTCTCCAGATCTCATTCCAGATCATCCTCTGCCTCAGTTTCCCACTCCCCATCTGGGTCCAGGAAATCCAGGTAACAGCCTGCAACCTTCTCAACCTTTTTTGAAGTAGGAGGAGAACTGTTCTTGAACTGGGGTGGTTTCTAGAAGTCTCTCCTAGGAGCAGCAGCAGCTGGAGGTCACCAGGAGGTGAAACAAGATTATTTTTTGTGTGTGGTGTTCTGAATCCTGAATCATGACAGCAGTACAATGCTGGTAGTGTCCTCGTGGCTTACTCAAGGAAATACTGTGTGTTTTGTGCCAAGGTGTCCCATTTTTACCTAAATTGAGACCAAAACATCTCCTTATGGCCAAAGTGCTCCCACATCCTGATTTATTTACAAAGTAATGGTTTCAGGCTGTGCAGCTTTGCTCTTTAAACCTCTGGTCACTGAAGGTCCTCAGGGAAGATGCCTGGGTCTGTCAGGAGAGGTAGGTCAGAAAATGCCTAAAAGGCCCTGCTAATGACACTTTGAGTTTGGTGGTAAAGTTGCATGGGCAGTTCCCTTTGTGTTTAGCCCCAAGTGCCAAGTTACACGGTTGTTAGTCTGTGGGATTTCTGACCTCCTAACTCCTTGCAGCAGAGGCATGAAACAAACCCTGGGCAAGGCTTTTGTCAGGTTTGGGGGTTTTTTTTCATGCCTCACACCCAGGAATCCCCGAATCCTCACAGGCAGCTTGGCAGCTTCCCCACCATAGAACTCTCAAAGCAGACCTGTAGCATAAAAGGAGTGGATTGAGTAGGACTTGGCTCTGGGCAGCAGGAATTCAGGTACCTGAACTCTCTGACCAAGGCTCCACATCCGCATTATTTTACGGAAATCCCAACTTGTTTACTACGTGCTTGTCCCATTCATCAGATCAGGCAGGGGTGATGCAAGAGGTTGGGAGAGCTCTCCAGCACCCTGGCCCTGTGCTGCCACACGGGGCTTGAGGGGAGGAGATGGGGAAAACTCCAGGTAGGTGTTAGTTGTGTGGCAGGAGGGCTGTGCTTGCTGCTTTTCCAGTGATGTGGGGAGTTAAAAAAAGAAAAAAAAACCCAAAAGGAAACATAGGGAATACAGTCTTCACCCAGAGTCACAGCCTGTCACAACCTTGTAGCCCGGAGCTTTCCTGGAAAAGGTGTTCCTGCCTCACCCAGTCACTGTTGATGAGACCTCTCAAAACTCACCTCTTGGCAGGATAGCAGCAGGTAGCAACTCCACAGCTCTTTCCAGGGCTTGTCTGTGCCCAAGCTGCCACAGCCCAACCAGTTGTATTCAAGCTGGCTTCCAGCAAAGCCAGCTTGGGCCTTGCTGGCAGGGCAGTCCCTGGAGCAGAGAAGCTGATGTGACCTGCAGAACCTGCTGGAGAGGTTGCTGGAGTATTCCTGCAGTCAGCATGAGCCTGGGCCCGTGGGGGGATCCCAGCTAGCTGGGATTTTCTTGGAGCTGCTTCAGTATAGCAAAGCTGTGCTGTGCCCCCAGAGGGAAGGCTGATGCACAGCCCTGGGTTTTTTGTCTGATACATTTCTAAGTAGAAAGTTTTCCTTTGTCTAGTGATGATCTGGTGTTTTTAATGGTGGGGATCCATCAGGAGATAGCCATCTGTAAGGCACTGTTAGAAGATTGTCATCTTCTAGCCATCTTCCCTGTCATTAGCAGCTCTGACAGTCTGTGCATCCTCAAACCAGCCAGCTGGGCTCTCCTGTATCCCAGGGAGCTGGGCAGGAGCTGTGGGCTGCAGGACTTGAGGGTTTTAAAGCCTGCATCAGTAAATATGTGCCAAACAACAAAAGCATTGCCAGGGAACCCCGGAGCTGAGCCCTAACACCAGCCTGTGCCTGATAACAAGCAGTGAAAGCAGAGTGTGTGTTTACCTGAGGAAAGAGTGACCAGCTCACACTCTGCCTTAATCCTCTTTATTTACAAACACTACTTTCTAGACTTGCATCTAACCACTGGCTGGGATTTTTCACCTTCCCTTCACCCCAGGAGATGTCTCCTTCATCTCCCCCCCCCTCCTCCGTTGTCTCCTGCCTTAAGGACTTTCTGACATGCTGTGCAGCTCAGGGGAGTTCAGACAGAGGTGTCTGGCAGCTGCCTGGTCCTTGTTGCATTCCTGGCTGTAACGGGCTGTTGGCTCTTTGCAGGTCCCTGAGCGTGAGCAGCGTTTCTTCTGTCTCTAGTGCCTCCTCCAGCAGCAGCTCCGTGCGCAGCGCCGACTCGGAGGACATGTATGCAGACTTGGCCAGTCCTGTCTCCTCTGCCAGCTCCCGATCCCCCACCCCAGCCCAGCAGAAGAAAGGTAGAGGTACCTGGTTTGGTTTGTATTTTTTTTTTTTTAATTATAACTTCAGGGATCCTGGGGAAAAGCAGGGGGAGGGGAAGAGCAGAGCCCTGCAGCCGGCTTGCTCGGCTGTACCGTGGGTGCCAGGGAGCTGGTGGAGCAGAGGCAGACACTGGGGTTTGGTGGAGACTGGAGGAGCCCAGAGGGTTCACCTTGAGATCATGGAGAAGGGAGAATGGGGAGCAAATACCCCTCACATCCCTCCATCCATGTGTCTCTGGCCATAAAGAGACCTTCATCTGTCTGGAAGGTTGGCCTGATGCCCCCTCTTGTATCTTGTTTTCTTTCCTGAAAATCTTTTGGATAACTCCAGTGTTGTGTTGCTCTTCCTCTGCTCATTTAGACTCTAGCAGAGTTGGTGGGAAGAGCCTCTTGTTGTTTGTCTTTGCACTGAGCACCCTCTCTGCAGAAATTCTGGTTTCTGGAATCATTTAACCTTGGGGCCACACTCTCTGCTAACTGGTGTGGGGTTTGGGTTTTTGGTTTGGGTTTTTTTGGGGTTGTTTTTTTTCCATCCTTGGAAAAGCATCCTCTTGCCCTGCCCTCCAAAGGGAATGGCAAGGGAAAGGAATGGGTCACAAGTCACTACCTCTGCCCTCTGGTTTCAACAGGAAAGTCAAAAAAAGAAGACAGTGCTAAAGAGGAGAAGAGGAAACGAGATGTGCCCGCTCAGCTCCTGAAATCAGCCAAGCCCTCCCAGGGCAGCAAATCACAGCAGCTCCTTCAGAGCCAGCAGCCCTCAGCCCCCCAGGCTCAGGGAGGCTTCAGTGCTCACAAAGAGATCAAACTGACCCTCTTGAATAAGGTGAGAGGCAGGGGGGGTGCCATTCCCTCTGCCCAGGGCAGGTTGGAGGATGCTGGGGGGCTGGGGGCTGTGGTGGGTTAAGTCTGCAGCTGGGCTGGAGACAGAACCAGTCTGGCAGCACACACACCCTGTGGTGGCTTGAGTTTGGGACTGTGTTGGCGGGCTCCCCTGGGGCACATTCCTTCAGCTTCAAGGGCTCTTCCATGCTTTCTGGAAGGCTGCAGCCCAGTCCCACTGGAAACATCCTCCCAGCCAGCTCCCCTCCTCCCAGCCACCTCCAGAGGGAACTGCTGACAAGTCACTAACTGAGTCAGGAGGTAAAAGTGGAGGTTGCCTCTCCTCCCCTGGGTGCCTGCCAGCTGCTGGGCTTGCCACGGGGAGCCTGGCTCTTCATTCCCCCTCACAACTGAGCCCCAGAGCCCAGCTGGCTGCCTTCAGCTGAGGCTGCAACCCAGAGCACGTGGGAGAGTTCAGCCTCGTGGGGTTTGGAGCCAGAGCAGGGTGTTGGCCCCAGTCACGTGGCTTTTTTTAAGTTCCTGGTTTTTGAAGCATTAGATTTTTGTTTGTTTGTTTGTTTGTTTTTCTGGCAGTCCAAATTCCCCACTGCAGTCTGAGGCCACAAGTTTTCTCCACTTCCCTGTGCTGTGACGTCAGGAGCCTTTATCACCCCCGTGAAGCATGCTCCCTGGGGAGGAGTGTGCAATTACACATAACCACTGGCTGGCATGCTCAGATCCTGGCAGCAAGCACAGCTCCTCATGCCTCTCTCACACGTGCTAGCTTTGGTGCTGCCAAAAAAAAAAAAAAACCAAAAAAGAAAACCAAACTCTCCCAAACGCTGCTATTTTCCCATTCCTGGGCATTCTGAAAAGAGCCAGTGAAACACCAGGGCAGTGTTAGCCCCCAGGGCTGGAGGATGTTGCTGTTTGCTTATGGTGGTGGGGGAATTACATGGTGGTGGTGATGGTTGGGACTGGTATGCAGAAAGAGTTTAATGGGAGCCTTGCTGGTGAGCCAGCCTGGGGAAATCTCTCTGCCTGTTTCCCTCCCCAGAGGGAAGTGTCTGCTCAGCTCCCTTCTCTTTGTTTTAATTCCATTGCAGGCAGCTGACAAAGGAAGCAGGAAGAGATATGAGCCAGCAGACAAGGACAGGCCCACCTCTCCTCCAGCCAAACGGGCCAACCTGTCTCCTGACAGAGGTGAGACAGCCCAGCTTGGCTGGGTTCCTGCTCTGCTGCTCCAGGCACTGCTCCAGCCACAAATGTCCCAGGAAAAGTCTCTCTGCTGCAAGAGTCCCTTGGCTGCAGAGGTTAATTGCAGGCCATATATCCTTCCAGAACCTCAGGGGGTGTGATTGCCAGCAGATAAGGCAGGTGTCACTAGCTGGCCTGCTGCAGAAACCCACCGTGGAGGTGGGACACTGGGGGCTGTGAAGCAGAGGAGGTGAGGTCAGCCAAGCCTGGCCTGACCTTCCTGTCTGCTGGTGAAAATTCCAGTGCCTGGGCAATGGCTCTCTTAAGCCACAGCAAAATAAAAAGAAAAATAAGCAGCAGCCCTGGCTTTGGAGACACTGAGTGCTCATCTCTGCAGGGACAGCAGCCTCCTGGTCTCTGCTCACGTGGGATGAGACTGGAGAAGTTGTAGGGTCTTCCCTGCCTTGTATTTCCATGGATTGCTCCAGGTTGGCTGCAGTCACTGCTGGATCACCCATCCTGCAGAATGAGACTGTTTCCTCTCTTGGCCTGTGGCACAACCTCATCTGCCCCCTGTGTTTAGAAGGACCTGGGCTTTCCAGGGGTTCTCCTCAGCCTCAGACTTCAGCAGCACCTCAGAAAACCCAGCAAGCAGACCTTAAATGCCACCAGGGCCCAGCCTTGGCCAAAAGCCAGAGCAGGGGGGTCAGTGGGCAGAGCTGCCTGGTTCTGACGTCCAAGGCAGCACTGCATGGGATGTTGTTTTCCCTGTGGTCTCAGCTGTAGGTGTATCTTGTTGACTCTGGGTGCCAGCCAGAAAAAAAAAAAAGAAGGAAAAAAAAAAAAGGGGGGGAAAAAAAGAGGAAAAAAAAAACCAAACAACCAAACCAACCAAAACCCAACTTGGCCACTACCAGGCTGGTTGCATTTGACTCCTGGAAAGGCAGTGGGGAAGGGGCTGGGTGGGGGTGAAGGTTCACTGGGATGCAGTTCACAGCTCCTGCTGAGCTGCTGACAGAGGAATGAAATGCAAGCCTGGCAAACTGGGCTGCTGGGATAGATCTGCAGATGGAGTTGGGTACTTTGTCTGCTGGCTGTGTGGTAGAACTTTTTTTTTTTAAGCAAAGGGGACACAAGGCCCTGGAGGTGGCTCAGCCTCACCTCCCAGGGGCAAACCTGCCCTTGGCTCCAGTGTCTCAGCAGAGTTTTGCTTCCCCCTTCTGTCACCTGCCTGGGGTGGGCTCTGCAGCTCCAGTTGCCCCTCTGATAGCAGCAGCTGAGAAAGCCACAGCAGCAGAGCTGGAAAACACTGCTGCAGACCCTGGAGGCCTTTCCACCCCAGCAAGACCCCCGAGCAGCTCCGTTCAGGCAGGGCACGAGGGTTCAGCCCCTGCTGAACAAACCTGAGGGTGATGCTGCCCTTGGCTTGCCCCCTGGCTCCCTCCTGGCACTCTTCTGTACGTGGGGCAGAGCCTGGCTGCTCCTCCTGAAGATGAGGTGCACACCAAGGTCCTTTGCTGGCTGCTTGGACTTAGGGAGCATCCTTACAGATGGGCCTGTGGGCAGGGTAGCCAGCCCTGTACCTTGGTGACAAGCAGGAACATCTCAACCTTTTTCTTCTCCCCTTAGGCTCTCGGGACAGGAAGGCCACTGGGAGGCTCTCATCACCCAAACAGGAGCGACAGAGGGGCCAGAACCCAAAACCTTCCCCTGCTCAGACAGATAGGTCAGTGCCTGCTGCTTCTCGTGGGTCTCTTGTGGGCCAGGCTGGGGCTCCTGCTTCTCCAGCAGTCCAGTCCCTCCCAGCTCTCTGGCTGGAGTTTCCAGTTGCCATGGAGGCACAGACAGAGGAAGGGCACGGAGCTTCCTGGGCAGGAGCCAGAGGTGCTCAGGTTCACCTGGAAGCCACCAGTGAAGCTGTTCCAGCTCAGAAATGAGCAGGAGCCTGGGGGTTTTCTTGAGGTCAGTCCCAGCAAGAGGAGCCAAGTGGGTTAGGTGCAAGCTCAGTCACGCCAGGACCAAACAAGAGAGAAGGTCCAACCCCTTCACCTGCTGCCCAGCTCCTGCAGCACACCCAAAGCTTCCTTGGACCTCCTTGCCCACAGCCAGGGTGTTACTGCCACCTCTCTGAGGATCTCTGAGCAGATGGACACAGCCCTGTCCCTCACCCTTGTGTCCCTCAGCCAGCAGGACTCATGTCATCCCTCTCCCCACCCTAGGGTGCCAGCAAGCCTCGAATGCCATGGATCAGAACAGAACCCAAACCTCATTTCCCAGCCCAAAACCTCACCCTGGCTGCCACAGCCCTGTCCTCTGCAGGCCCTCAGGTCTTCTTTTCTAACCCTGAAGAGGAACCTGAGCCTTTCCAGGCTGCTGCTGACCACATCCTTGTCCCTCTGCTGCTGTTGGGGTTGGCAGTGTCACGGGGTGGCTTTGCCCTGCCCGGTGCCCAGGGGTGGTTTAGGCCCCGTTGGGTTTCCCTGGGGCATCCCTGGGGTAGGTCTGTGCCTTTGATCTGCTCCAGGTTGTTTGGTTTGGTTGTCCCCAACCTTCTCCTCTCTTTTTTTTTTTTTTTTTTTTCCCCTCTTCCCTCCCTTCAGGAAACGCCAGCTCTCACCTCAGTCCAAGAGCTCCAGCAAAGTCACAAGTGTCCCTGGCAAAGCATCTGATCCGGGTGCAGCAGGTGCCAAGGGGGGTAAATCCAGCACCCTGTCCCGACGGGAGGAGCTCCTGAAGCAGCTGAAGGCAGTGGAAGATGCCATCGCTCGGAAGAGGGCCAAAATCCCAGGAAAAGTATAGTGGGGACCCTGCAGGGAGCCCCTCTGCTGACTGTTCATCTTTTTATAAATAGTGTAAAAGCAGCCACTTTGGGATTTTGCAGTTCTGTCTTTATTTTGGCTGCAGTTCTTTTTAATAAACAAAACAAAAGGAAAAAACACACAAAAAAAAAAAAAAAATACTGAATTTCTTTTGTCAGCCTCGCTCTGAGTGGAACCAAAGCTCCTGGTTCTGCAGTGTAAATTGTGCACAGAGGACTCCAGCCCTGTCGGATGCTCTCCCTCTTCCTCTTTCTCTCTCTTGCCCTTCTCCTCTTTGCTAGCCTTGAGTTGTATTCTCCTAGATAGCCCTGCTGTGTGTCGAGTGTCTGCAGCCCTGCAGTTCTATTTACTGTGTAAACGAGAGAGCCGAAAACTGCTGTGAACTACTGGCAAAACCTCATCACCACCTCCCCCCTTTGCCCCTTCCCCCCCTGCCCCAGGAACAAAAATATATATATATATTCTTGAGGAAAGGCTGATTGGGAAAATGACCTGTCTTTTATTTGGAGCAGCAGATTGGTGGGGTTGATGCTGAGGAGCCCTGGAGGTGTTGTGGGGATGTCTGTCTAACAAGGAGGGTCCTTTTTTTCCTTTTATTTTTCTCACCCCCTGTTTTTTTTGTTTTTTTGTTTTTTTTCTTTTTTTTGAGGGACCTCCCTGTAATAAAGTATTTTGATAACCAGTTCTTCCTCTCTCTGCTCCTCTCTCTTTTTCCCTTTCCCTTGGAGGGGTCTCATTGTCCCTTCCCCCTCCTCAATCTTGGGCAGTTTGTTTTCCCCTGATGATTCTGCACCCACTCTGCTGCCCAGAGCTCCCACATCTCTTGGGGGAGCACCAGGTCCCCTCACTGTGCCCCCCCTCCCAGGGCCATGGGACCTCTGAGCCTGCAGCTCCTTGACCCCAGTATGACACCAGTATCCCCACTGGGCAGCGGCGAGGGGTCTCTGCTGTTACTGTGCTGGGTGGAGCCAGTATGGGGGTGATCTGTGGGGTCCCTGCACCCCTCATGGGTTGTTCTGTGTGCTTTGTCACCATCCAGATGGGTCCAAAGCTCTGGTAAAGTCATGAAATGTCAGGGTGGGAGGGACCTCAAGGATCATCTGGTCCAACCCTAAAAAGACCAAAGGGTGGTCCTGCAGCTCTGCAAGGCTCCCCCCAGTCCTATACTGGATCTCTGTGGGGCTAAGGATCCCAAATCCTTTCCCTGCACACCAGAGGTGCTGAGCAGTGCAGAGGGTGGGGAGTTTGGGGCTGATGGTGACCCCAGCCCGGTCCTGCTGGGGGGGCTTGTGAAGCTCCATGTGGGATCGGGAGCAGAGGAGGGAGGAAAAAAAAACAAAACAAAAAAAAAAAAAAAAAAAAAA
>JAAWXA010000018.1:18178746-18226819 GCA_038090715.1 Florisuga fusca
CCCTGGGTTGCCCCCCCCCCCCCTCCTGCCCTGCCTCTGCTCACCCAGACGTGCTGCTGACGGGCTTCAGGCCACCCCATCCATCCCCCACCAGCCCATTTTGCCTCCTCTCTACCTCCTTCTTCTTAGAGATAAGCTGAGCCAAGCCCTGGTATCAGCTTGGCCACGCAGCCAGAGACTTTGCCCCCCCAGGGACAGACTTCACTTATCACCAGGCACTTTGGGACAAGGTTTGCTCCTTCAGCTTTGGGCTATTGCCCAGCCCAAGCAGTGCCTTCCATTCTCAGCCTCTCTCACAGGTGTGCTGCAAGGCTTCATCACCACAAAGGCTGTTTCTGGGGGTTGGAAAAGCCCTCCAGGAGAAGGAAAACAGGCTGGGACAGGGGCTGTGTGAAACCTCAGAGGCACACCAGGCTTTCCGTGCTCCCCAAATGGTTCTTTTTTTGTCACGATGAAAGCAGTGAGTTATGAAACTGCTACTGAAGTCTCATCAGATGGAGTCTGTTCCATCCCAAACCAGCACTTCAGGACACTACAGGAGGAGGTTAAGGGCAGAACCTGTCCGTGGTGTCACTGCACAGGGGAGGTTAATGTCTGGGTGATTATCATGTCCCAGGGCCACAGTATTTGGTGCCCCATTAGCAAAGGAGTCTCCCCATGCCTCCCACCCCTGCTCTGCCCTCTGAGATGTTTCCCACCGAGACTCACCAGCAATTAAGTCGATTTTGGGGAAAGGTCCCTTCAAGTGATCTTCCAGAAGATCAATCAAAGCCCTGAAAGCCACAGGATCCTTCAGCAAGGGACTGATATCTCTGTGAAGAAAAGGGAGAGCAGTTAAACTACCTGGTGGTGTGGGGGGGGGCTGGTCCAGCTTCCCACCAAGCTCCTCATCCCAGGGGATGCGGGTCCCGCCTGGCGCTGCCGGACGGGCCGGGGGGTGGATGGGGAGGGGTTGGCAGCAAAGTCCCGGCCCGGCCCTTGCTCCATCCCCGGCTCCATCCCCATCCCTGGCCCTACCGGAACAGCACCCCGGGCACCGGGAAGTCAGGGAAGGACCGGACCCGCTCCCGGACCCGCCGCAGCTTTTCCTGGCTCATGGCTGACCCGCTTTGCGCAGCCGCCGAGAGGGCGGGGTTGGGACCGCCCCGAACCGCCCGGGAACCCGGTACTGCTGGTCCGGAACCCGGTGCTGCTGGTCCGGAACCGGGTACTGCTGGTCCGGAACCCGGTGCTGCTGGTCCGGAACCCAGTCCTGCTGGCCTGCGGCATGGGGCATCGGCACTCCGGTCCATTGGGATCTGGTACCCCGGGCATCGTCCTCCCGGGTCATGGGGGTCTGGTACCCTAAAGCCCTGAGCCCCCGGTGCATGGGGGTCTGGAACCCCAGGGAATGAATCCCCGCAGCTCCTGGTGCGTGGAGCTCAGGAACCTGGGACACCGATCCCTGACTCCCTGGTGCGTGGAGCTCTGGCACCCTGGGGCACAGACCCGCAGCCTCCTGGGGTGCATGGAGCTCGGGTACCCCAACACAGAGAGCCCTGGTCTCCCCAGGGCATGGAACCCAGCTAGCATGGAGCATGGAGCCCTGGTCCCCCCGATGCACAGCACCCCAGTAGCCAAACACCAGCAGTGCTCAGTGCCCTGTAGCCCAGTCCCCTCTGGTACCTGCAGCATGCAGAGCTCTATTTCCCCAGTGCCTGGAGCTTGGGGACCCCACTCTGCCCCAGCCAGTTTCAGAGAGGAGCCCCATGCCCAGGGGTTACACCCCCAAACCCCTTCACCCCTGCCAGTGCCTTGCATAGATAACAAGCTTATCAGGACTAAACTATTTCCCACTTTTCTGCCCTTTCTCACCTCTTGTGAACCCTTGGAATCCCATCTGGTGTTGGGTGAAACCGTTGGTTTGGATTACACCCCTGGGGGATGAGAACACCTCCTGGCTGAGCATCCCCAGCAGCTCCTGGTGTCACCCATTTGTATGGCAGCTCAGGGCACCCTTCCACAGCTCCTATCTCCCAGCTCCTGGGGGCTGGAATGGCCACTGTCAGCAGGAGATGGAGTGCTGGGTGAGCACAGAGCTCCTCTTCCATCAGCAGATGTGACTTGGACCAGGTCCCAAGGTGCCCGGGTACAACACCCCTGTGCTTGCTGCTGCTGAGAGCTGCTATGGGAAGAGCTTGAGCTCCACACTCTCCAGACAGCCCTTGGGACCTGTCCCTGGCACACCAGCAGCTTTCCAGGCACTCTGCAGGGATTTGATGTGGATCCCGTGGGCTGCAGCAGCCTGGGAATGAACGCAGAGCTGCTTCCACCTTACCCGGGGTGGACCAACAGCCCCGTGGGTCCTCCCTGGCTCCAAGAAGTGGCTCTGGCACAGGAGGAGCAGCTGATCTCTCCAACTGAGCCACAACAGGCTCACGTGTACAGCACATCTTGCAAGACACCCAGTTCTCCCCTCATCCCAGCATCCCACGTGTCCCGTGTCATTGCAGAGTTCCCAGCACTTGCTGCAAACCCTGGGGAATCATTTGCTGCACAATGAATACCTTCAGCTGCTCCATTTTCTTCCTAATTCATCTCTGGACAGCAGAAGACACCTGTTTAATAGATGTTTGCCTGAGGTGCCAACAGGGAATGAGCCAAAGGCCAGTGCCAAGGTTGCTCCTTTCTGGTTAAGCTCCCCGGTGCCAGAGCCAGCCCGTGGAGGAGGTCAGCGTGTCTCCTTTCACAGCCATTCCTTTACAGGCTAAGATTTTCCCTGAAATCAGATTATCTCTTTGACACCAGAAAAATCCCCTCTAGCAGATGTTCCAGTGAAGCAAACAGGGAGGAAGCACGTGGCCTTCCACTGGAACAGGAGCTTTGCAACACCCTCTCCCCCTCAGATGAGCTGGAAGGGTTTTTCTCTTGTAACCTTCCCAACCAGGATATGGGACAATGAGCTATTCCAGCAACTCCTCTGCTTCCTGGCGGATGGAAGCAATGGAATTTATTTGCCAACCCACGGAAATAAGCAGGATCTGGGAAAAAGCTTTTCTGCAGACATCAGGCATCCCTGGAGGGTCTGAAGACCCGGGGTATTCATCACACTCTTCTTGGTTGTGACCCTCTCGGTGACACAACCACCACCCTCTCTAGTACAAGGCACCAGTGCATTTTTCTCCAGCCTAAGCAAAGGCCACAGGCCCCTCTGCCAGCCAAGCCCAGACAAAGCAGACTGCCTCACCAGGATGAGGTGCTGGGGCTCCCACCATCCCTTCACCCCCGGGTGAAGCATCAGCTGGGGGGGGTCCCTTCTTCCTTCACTGAGCTCCCAGACACCACCAGTTCTGCCAGGAAGAACAGCATAAAGGTTACAGCAGATCAGACCTCCAGTGATTCAGCTGCCAGAAATTATGCCCCGTGCCAGCTCATGTTCAAAAACCAACACCTCTCAGGTCTCTGTCAGATCTTCACCTCATTAATCCTCCATTTCAAGGGATACAAATTGCACTTACCAGTCCAGACTGGGTTTTTAACATCCACAGTAAATGAGTTTTCCCTGTGATTGTTCAACCTTTCAACCAACAGTGCTGACTCCTACTGCAATTTCCATCTGAACAGAACTTTCCTAGGACCAATGTCCAAATGTGATGTCAAAGGGCTCTGGAATATCAGCAGGGAGGTGCTGCAACATCCGCTTGTAGCTCCCAGAGATTTGGGGTTGTCCTGTGCCTGGCAGAGGAACCAGCACCTCGGATCTGGACCCCAGAGGGTTCTGTAGCAAGGGGGGGACACTGGCTTGGCCTCTTGTTTGGACACAGAGGTCCTCAGTGATTTAAAAGTGCTGTGAGATCCTGAGATGAGAGATGTTATTAGCCAGTGAACATAGAAACTGGGGGTATAAAAGCTGGAGGGCAAACTCCAGGCAGGTTAAGCAGGCAAGCAGAAGGGCTGTGCTGAGTGTGGAAGTTTCTGTTCCGTGAAGGATTTCAGAAACTTCAGTTCTGAAGGGGAACAAAACGCTCAAAAACTTCAACACACCCCATGAGGGGAAAGGAGAACTGAAGTCTCCTTTCCAACCGCCTGGAATGCTGCGTTTCGATTTCAGCTTTAGAAACACATGCACTTTAAACCCATTAAAAAACCTAAAAAAAAAAAAAAAACAAACCCACAACCCACAATAAAAATAAAAATGTAAAGCATCTTATTTCAACAGCAGAAAAATGCAGTTCCCCAGCCAGCTCCCCGGGCTCCAAACTGAATAAAGAGTGAGTTCTGTCCCCCCCCTGCAAAAGGTGAAAGCACCAGGAGCCACCTCTGCCCCCCCCCCAGCATCCCTGTTTGCAGGGAGCTGAGCCCAGCACCTTCTGCCCACTGCTGCAGGCTGGATCAGGCCCTTGGAGAAGACACAAACCCCCTCTCTCAGGCCAGCCTGGCCAAGCCAGCAGAGGATTTGGAGTCAGATCCACAACTAATGGATTTGGCACGCGTTCCCGGCTGCTGACGGGCCTCTCAGCCCCTTGCAGATGGGACTCTGGTACCAACCTCTGT
Source organism: Florisuga fusca (assembly GCA_038090715.1). Lineage (NCBI taxonomy): Eukaryota > Metazoa > Chordata > Aves > Apodiformes > Trochilidae > Florisuga > Florisuga fusca. The sequence continues at coordinate 18,183,280 of JAAWXA010000018.1, forward strand.
TTCACCCAGAAGGGTATTAAGTGACTCCAGGAGGGGAAAAAAAAGGGCATAGAAAATGACATGGCAGCTGCCAGCTTGGCTCTCTTAGGAAGCTGGATGGCAGAGGTTTTTTTATGCTCCTAAGAGACCACAGGCTCTTGGCTAGGGATCCACCTTTATTCAGGCTTTCTATAATCCCAGCCAGGCTTTGAGCAGCAACAAAACCCTCAACGGTGGAAAATGATATAAAGAAAACAGGCAAATAAATGGAGTCTATTCTAGGTGCTTAAAATAACCAGTTTCCAAAAGGAGAAAAGACCCTAACATGCGATTCCAAGTTCTTCTTCCCTTACAACTCTTTTTTAAAAAACTAAGTTGCTGTGTTGCCTTCTGATAACACCAAAACCTCACATCAAATATTATCAGAAAGCAAAAGTCTATTTCCAAGTATTACAACTGTTAATAGAAATAGAAAAAACAAAACCCCCAAGTGCAGAACAGTTATTGGGACAGGGAACAAGCAGAGTAACTCTTCAATGTGCATGGTTTGCAAAGTTTCCCAGTGCTGAGGACAAAAATAAGGTACCCGTGGAGAAATTTCTTTTCTAGCCACGCTGAATTGGCTGCTGGCAACTCTGCAGACAATGAAACCACTTCCCAGCACTACCACCCCCTCCACAGCCCCAACTCAAACCTTTCTCACCTTCCCAAGATCTCCCTTCAGCTGCTGAAGTGATTTTGTATCGTGACTTCAAAGACATCCTCATTGGAATAACGAGTCTTCTCCAACCTGGGGAGATCCTCCTCGTGTCTGCTTTGCTTTAGGTGGAACCAGGAGGCTCTGGGAAGCTGCCCCCCCCCCTTTTGGGTTGAGTTGGTGGGTACCAAGAAGCCCCAGCATCCACGTGGCAGCCAGCGTCCCGAGTTCAACAACCTCCTTCTTGGGGGGATTCATTCCAGATCCATTACTAAAAGCTGACTGTCCTCCTCAGCCCTGGCCTGGAAACCCTGTCCCCAGGCACCACGTCGAGTTTTATCATCAAATAAATGGGTAACACTCGCCCTCCTTCCCAACCTGCCCATTCCCACTTGGGAAACTGTGTTCCTGGGCTCCCCTTGTCAGAGGCAGAGGCGTGTTATCTCATCACTGCACTCCAAGGCAGTTTGCAGAGCATTAAACCTTGGCTCTAAGTGTTCAGAATTGATCTGCTGCTTTCCGATGCCAGCGTTTGGATCCCCAAATTGCTGGTCCACAGGGACTAATTTGCCACCGCAATAATCCATTTGTCGCTGGAGGACGGGAAAGCCAGGCTCCATTTTTGCAGCCACGGACTGGAACTGCAGTAGGGATTCTTTCCATGATTATTAGTTACATCCATTTCAGAAGCTTCCCTGCACGGAGGGCTGGCTGATAACACAACCTCGGGGGCACAGCAGGGAGGCTGGAGAGGCTCAGCTAATTGGAAATTAAAAGCAAGAAAGAAATTCCTTGGACTCTCAGCCTGAGCAGATATTGAGCTTTTAGCAGATAAATTTAAATACAAAGAAAGGAGCATCACATGGAAGCAGTGTTAGACACACATCAGCTCTCCTTCACCTCCTACATCTTGCAGCTGGAGAAAGGAAACCCCCCCCAGAGCAGCTCTGGCAAAGCCAACACCTGCCCCAGGATGGGCACGTCCCCAAACTGGGACCATCAGAGGCTCAGGAGAACTCCCCAGGGCTGGGGTGTGAGCCAGGGGGTCTGCTGCTGGCACTGAGGTGCCAACCCCACAGCACGTTGGCAGCACCCATCTCCCCAGCCCTCCTGCAGACACCCCTGGGCCCTGGCAGTTCAGGTGTTAAAGATTAAACAGGGAAAACAAAACAAGTTATTTGGAACCCAAATCAGCCCCAGCATCTTGGAGAGGGGTCTCTGAGACTGTCCCAAAGCAAGGTGTTGTTTTACAGGTGTGCCCAGACAAGTAATGTAACAGATTTCTGATAAATTATTTTTATTTCTCTTCGTTAGCTCTTCATGCCACAGCTTCAAAATACTTGGGGAAGGCACTGATTTAAAATCCACCCCAGCTGTCCAGCTGTAAAACTTCATATTTAAATTTAGAGAGGTAGATCCTTCACATTAAGCTTTGATCTTTTATAACAAATGGACAAGAAGCAGATCATAAACAGCCATCAAGTCAATTCCCTTGCAGCAGCCAACTCTCAAGTGCAGAGTTTACATTCAGTCTCTGTGCACTGAGGGGTTATTTCAGCCAGGACTGAGGGCTCTGGGTGCTGAGTTACCAGATAAACACAGTGTGTGTGTGCTGGGAACAGGCTGGCTTGTCCCAGCGAGCCACACAGACCGGGGGGAAAGCAGCATCCTCAAACCTGCAAGCTGGAAAAAGGGTAAAGACTGGAGTGGCAGGCAGGGGACACGGGGAAGCGGGCAGCTGGGATGCTCCTGATGTGCTTGATGCAAAGGCTGTGGATGGGCTGGTGGGCAGCTGGGGAGCTGGGCTCCTGTGATGGGATCTCCTCATCACCTGCACACAGAGAGTTTGCAGCAGCAGATGTTTCAGAAAGGATGTGATGGCTGAGGAGGGTTTTCAGGGAGTTGCAGCTGAGGACTCCCTCCTCTGGTGGTACCTTTATCTGCTGGTAAAGCAGCTGCGGGGCTGGGAATGATTCCCGGGTGACAGAAGCACTAAAGTGGAGTTGGATCAGACCTAGAAAATGGGAAGTTCCTGGTTTTGTCTGCTCTCCTGTGCTGACAGGCACACAGGGCTGCTCCAGGTCACCCTCCCAGTCCTTTTCCCTGCAGACCAGGCTGGTCAGAACCTCTCAGGACTTCAGCCATGTCAGAACGAGGGGAAATGCTGTGGCTGAACTGGAAATGCCTCATTATACTTGATGGACAATCAGGAACCTCACAAGGCAGCTAAGAAATTTGGACTGGAGACAAATGGCCTTTGAAGATGCAGAGAGCTCCAGAGGCTCTGCCAGCTGATGGGATGCTGGCTGGGATTCTGGGGGTGGAACAGTACGAGCAGACTCAAGTGCTGTTCTTACTGCAATCCGAGAGGATTATCCAGCTTCCTGAGATACACAGCAGGAATTACAGGGGAGGGGATTACAGGTAGCATAAATCATGGGAAGGAAGGGAGAGAATGAGAGCATTTGGGATTGCAGGGAGGGTAAGGACAAGGAGCTGAGGAGCCTGTAGGAGCAGCAGTGACCCAGCAGCAAAGCTCTGCTTGGGGAGGAGGGCTGCTGAGGGGTAGAGAGCTCCTGGATTTTCCCAAGCCAGGTGGAGAGGACATGTGTGTGCATGTGGATGTGGAGCTGTGGGTGAAGCAAAGAGCAGGCTCAGGGCTGCTTCTCCCTGCTCCCTTGCAGCCCCAGAGTAACCTTGGTGGGTTTGGTGAGAGATGCTTTTATTAGCACTAGAGAAGGGTGTGAAACAGGCTCAAAAGCAGTTGAGAAAAAAAACCTGTGCAGTGTCAAGCTGCACGGAGGCTCAGCCTTCCCTGTGAACTCTGTTTAGAGAAGTGCTATAGCCAGGCTGTGGAAAGTTTGCACAAGAATTCCTCCGAGAGCACACGCTGGAAACAGGGTCAAGAGTTAACATCTGATGTAAATGGGCACTGCTGAGCCTGGAGCTGGCTGGGCCCAGATCATGAGACCAGAAGTGTGACTTAAACCATATTCAGACCCAGGTTTTTGGAAATGAAGTAAACCTCTTAAACGAGCTCCCCAAGAACACCCTGCACACCATCAAGAAGGCAATACTTACCTGAACACCACCCTTAAATTTCTTTATGCTGTTACCTAGGGAATGCTGGCAGCTAGAGATGGAAGGCAGGCAAGGGAGTGCTCCTCCCTGGAGCAGCCCCTTAGGCAGGAGCAGGAGGGGGAATTTATTTTCCCCCAGTGATGCCCAGCAACAGCCTGGGCTGTCCTGCACCCAGGACTTGGAAGTTTAAGAAGAAAGGAAAAACAAAGCTGGTATCCAAAGAGCTCATAAGGGAAACCCAATGTTGGAGGCAAAGAAAACCAGGGCAGTTTGGGCAGGGATTTCTGGGGGCTGCAGGTTTCCTGAACAGTCCCCCCCACGGCTGCTGTTGGGGCATCTGAATGAGGAAGGATTTGAGAGGGCAGGTGGGGTGGAAGGAGCAAGGGGAATGGTGAATCCATGGTGTTTCTGAGGTGCTGGCAGAATTATGGTTGTCCAGAGAGCTTTTACACTCAAAACAATCTCACTGAAAAGTTACCATTTACGGAAACAAGAGAAAAGTCCAGGGTAAACCCTGAGTGCCAGCAGTATAAACACTGCCCTTCTAGAAGAGCAGATGATGATATCATCCATACATCACACCCTTCCTGGGTAAACAGGAGTCCAACATGAGAAGACATGCACTGTAAAGCCCACAGCCTGCTGGTTACAGCTCTGCTGTGCAGCTCTTGAGGGCTGCAGAGAGGATCAGTGAGGCCAGAAGCACTTCTTTGGGTCAGACTTGGGTGGCGTGAGGCACTTTCCTAACTTCTCACAGCCTGGAGGAGACCAGTTCTGTTAAAAACAAACAAAAACATATCATACAGAAAGATGATCACACCAATCTCTGCTGTGCCTCAGCCCTAACCAACCCCTCTGATCCTCACACAGACACTTGTGTCCTGCTGGAGAAATGAAACCCCCCTTGCAGCTTCCCAACTCCAAACACTGCTCAGAGCAAGCTTTAGGGCAGACTAAAAACCCTTCTGCAGCAGATGACTGCTGCTTCTGGGCTACAAGGGTCTCTCCTGCACACATGCAGTCTGCTGGAGCTCTGCACATCTTTCCTGGAGCAGCACGGAGCCAGCAAGCCACAAGGTGAATCCCCCAATTTCCTGAAGATCCAGGAAGGAGTTATCATTCTCAGCACTGAAATAGCCATGCAGTGTCTTGCAGAAGGCAGCAAAAAGCACAGGAAAGCCCAGGGTGTGAGAGAGATCAGAATGCTGGTATTTTAATGAACATTTTGATGGATGAATTTGGGAACAGATGGAGCAGGAGGCATTTCTGAGACAACTGCTCCAGTGCCTGCAGACCAAAACTATTTGCCTCCCTTCTTTCCAGCTTTCCTGATCCACCTGTTTCTCCAGCGACAGAGAAAACACACCAGCAAGGAACCCCACTGCACACCTCAGCCTCCAACAAGGGGAGGAATTTGGCTAAAAGAGCTCTTTCTATTTCTTTGGGGTTTTGCCATTTAAAAGTTGGGACTGGGGGAATGTGAGCAGTGGGTACAATTCCCATTCAGCCCTCAGAAATCTTTCATTCCCTGTTCTTCCCTCTCTCAGGGTCTGTCCATCCACAGGAGATTCCTGCTGTCCCCTCTTGAGCTCAGTTCAGCTCCCACCTATTGCCTTTCATTTTACTGATTTTTTATCCGAGTCATTTACGTTTTCTTGGAATAAATTCTTGCAAAGAAAGACTTAACCTCAGAAAAAAAAAACCCAAACCCTGCTGGAGCAGGTTTCTATTCCTTGCAGCTGACAACAGATGGCAGTGAGACACCAGGCATGTCTGGAGCAGGAGCAGCCCCCAGAGAGGAGCTTTGGAAGGCATCTCACCACCACACCACAGCTCCAGACGCTGGAGGAACAATTAATGGTGTTTCCTAAAGCCATCCCTCACTCTGAAAACGCACAACCACCCCTGGAAATTTCAGCTACCCGACCACACCGTAGTAGCAACGGAGAAACAGAAATTTTGGGGGAAAAAAAAAAAACCAAAACAACCCCAAAACAACCAACAAATTGTATCTGCTTCAGTCTCCCAGTGCCAGCTCCTGAGGAGCCCATGTGTGCTGCCAGTCACACACACAGCCCAGCCAGCACGGCTCCTCCATGGAGCAACTTCTCCAAATAGAGAAGGAACAAAGCAGGAACCTAGCAGAAGGGGCTGGGTGGGAGCTTTGTCCCCACACCACAGATGGGCCAGCAAACACTTCCCCTGCCCAGGAGGGATGCTGCTGCTCTGCTTCCATCAGTCCCACCGCTGCAGGAGCTACAAAACAACCCATCTGCTTTGCTCCTGGAGAAGCAGAGAGAATTCTCCCCTGGCCCAGGCATGCTCAGGGAGAAGACTGACTCCACAGGGGATGGGATGAAGCATGGGACCTCCAGACCAGTGGTTTTTCCCATCCTGCAACCCCAAGATGCTGTTTGTTGACACACAGAGGTCCCAGATGTTGTCACAGCACCTAAACACACTGCCCCAGGCTAGCTGCACAACAGCCAAGTATGCCAACAGTTTATGAACCAGCTCTGGAGCTGGAATTAGCACAGAAGAAATGTCTTTCCAGTGAAGGCCTCTGGCAGCAGACAGGCACTGGGGACAGTGCCTGAACCCAAAAGGTCCCAGAGGAGAACAGCACAGTGTTTATTAAGGGAAAAGTTGAATAATGAAAGAAAACAGCAGAGACACAATGGTCCTTCAATCTTTTTCCCACTTAACATCCAAAAATAAAAAGATGTGACAAAGCTAGGAAAAAAATAAAAAAATCTTTGCCTTCTTACTAATGAGACAGAGCTCCACATTTTGTCCTTTTCTGTCTGGTTGTAGACAGAGCCCAGGCAGCAGGCAGTGACTGGTTCAGAAGATTATTTCAGCATCAGAAAGATGTTGCCTGTTACTATTTTGTGCCAGTCTACAGGCACACAGCCTCAGACTACACATGCTCTTGTCATCTGACAACTTCACCTCCTACAAACCATCTCCTGTCTCTGCCAGGTTCTCAACAAACCAAGCAGCATTTGACAGGAAAGCCAAACTGGAACTTTCCAACACGCAATTTGAAACAGAAAACAGAACTGACAACGTTTGCCATGCTGCAAGCCATCAAGACTTTGGAAAAGTCAGGCAGAGGTGGGACTGGAGGAGACCAAGCAAGAGCAAAGAGATGTCACTGAGGAAGAGCCACTGAGCCAGTCCCACCACTGCAAACACAGGACACTGTTGAGATTTGCAGAAGGGGACTGGAAAGGAGAAGAAGGGTCAACAGTTGTAGACACTGCCATATCTCTAAGGGGGAAGCCAAGGAGTTCATCACACCTTGCTGGCAGACCAGACCTGACCCCACTCCCTTTGCAGGAGCCTCCCTATGCCATGTGCATGGATAACAAACAGCCCTCCCCTCTGACCAGCCAGATGGCCTTTCAAACAGGAGAGCACACCTCTCTTTTCCATCCCTTCCCACCATTAGGTGAGGTTTTTAAGCCTTTACAAATAATATTTTAAGCTAAGGATCCTCAAATGTATTTATTTCTGCCTGAGGTGCTCACCATGACAGCCTTGTCACACACGTTGAGCTGTGGCTCTCCTGGCACCATGGTCACCTTGTGCTGCTGGACAACGACAGATATTTGCTCCATAGCCCTCTGGTATTCATCACTTGCAAAGCTAGAACATGAGAAAAAACAAAAACAAAACCAAAAAACCAGATGTTATTAATGGGGCTTCCTACACAGCATCAGCATTAGTGCCCACATCTCCAGGGCAGGTCAGTGGGCCACAGCAAAGGTCCCCAGGATGCCAAAGGTGGATGGAGAAAGAAGGGAGCTTCAGAGGCTGTCCTCAGGGTGTGTGCCAAGGGAGGCTTCCCAGACACAGGACAGACACCTTGCCAGACACAAACAGGTTTGCAGAGGTGGCCTTTCCAGTGCTGTCACCCAAGAGGTCACCCAGCTCTGTGTTATCCTCCACTCTCCCAAGGGCTCCCCCACAACAGGGGCAGCCTCACGGGGAGGTGTTTAGTGCAGGGAGGCAAAGGCAATGTCAATACTTCACTTTTCAAGAGTGTTCTCAAGGTAAGGGCTTCAAATACAACTGCTGCCTGTAGAACTTCACAGTCACCAAGTAAGATGAATTAACGTTATGCAAACAGGAAGATGGAGAAGAAGAATAGAAGTGAGTTGTCCAAGACAAGAATACCTCCCCCATTTCACAACATCCACCCCAGGGTTCTGCCCCATCTTCATTCTTCTCTCACAGCTTTATTATTCCAAGCTGGGACCCATCTGTCATGCTCCAGCCCTCATACAGGGTTATACATTATCAGACCTTTTATCCACCCGATTACTCCAGTAGGTACTTGTTTAAGTGGTTCAGGGTGTACTTCAGCAAGACTCCAAGTATCTGTAAAATGGAGGATTATTACCCCATGATCTCATTTTGGCCATCACGTTAAGAGTCACTTAAAAACCAGAGAGCAGCAAATTGCTCCTGAAGATAAAAGAAACAATGCAGCTCGGTCCTGACCTCAGGCTCCCTTTGCCTCCACAGTCCAAGCTGGCCACCAGCCCCACACTCCAGCTAATTTCCTTCTTTGAAAAACAATCACATTTGGAAGCCCAGTTACGTGCCAAGAGTTTCCAGTAAACCCTATAAATATCCCAGCTCAGCACCCACCCAGAGAGAGGAGCTGATGGTGGGGCTGAGCCTGAGCCTTGCCGATAGGGAACTGAAGGGAATTAGAGATGCCAAGTTCCAGCAAAGCCAGCTGCTGCTCCCAGCCAGCCGTGTCCTGCTGGAGAGGCCATCACTGGGACTGCCTGCAGGACCTGAACCCACCACCTTGACATCCAGACTCTTCTTGCAGTGCTCCTTTGATCTGTTTGCATCCCACCTGAGCTCTCCTGGCAGCTGATGCCAAAGGCAGAGGGACATGGAGAAGTTTGGGAGCTGCCACAGCCCATCTCTGACTCACACCCCGAGGAGGACACTGGATGGATCCTGGTGGTGACACAAGGTTTGGTGAGGGTTTATCTGGAAGCCTTCTGGTCCTGTCTCAAGAGCACAGGATTGCCAGCCTGGCAGCACACTTGGGGAAAAAAAAAATTAAAGACAAAGCGGATTTTTTTGAAAAAGAGGCAGAGAGGGTTTTAAAGGTGACCTGTGCTGACACACAGAGCAGAGCCAGCACGGCAGAGCCCTTGGGGAGAAAAGGCTCCAGAGACAAAGGCAACAGGGGGGGAAAGGTGCTTAAAAGCTTAGACAAGGAGCAGGGATGGAGGCAGCGTGCTGGACAGCTGAGCTGGGCAGAGGTAAAGTGCTCCAGTGATGGAAACAAAGATGAAATGTGCTTGGGGGAGACACCTCCATCTGGGGGCTTTAGATTTCCAACGCACGTATTGTGCCAGGATTTGAAAGCTCTTCCAAAGCTGAGCTAATCACACTTTATTAAGAGCCTTGTATTAAGGGTTTATATGAATTAATACATATTTTAATCAGTTGCTAGAGTCTGACAGATACTCTAGATATCAAATCATTGAGTACCTCCTACTGCTGTTCTTGTAAGTCCCATGTTTATTTCTGTCACACACTTGTGTCGCCGCTCCAGCCCTTCTCAGCTTCTTTTGGAAGTGGACCCCTAAGATAAAATGTTGCTGCTAACTAATTAAGCTCCACGGCATCTTTGCAAATATTTAAGCACTGAAGAGAGAGCCCAATTTCATCCATCCAAACGGCTTTGCAGACCCAGGACTCCAAATTAGCTATAATCTGGACAGACCAGTGGAAAACACAGCTGTGGTCTGGATGAAAGGAAAACAATATGTTGTCATGACTGCTGCTTTTTGCTCCAAATATGCCAGTCCTGTTGCAAGGGAAAAAAAACCCACCACTTTTTGCTCTAATCTTAACTGCTGCATTTATCCACAGCGTTGTTGCTCATTAGCAACCTCAGACACGTGAGGGCTGCAGTGTAACCGAGTCAGCTCCAGTCATTTAAATCATCTTCCTGCTCTAATTCCCGTGTTCAGGCCACTCCTGGCTTTTTCAGCTAGCTCAGCAGCGACAGGAAATCTTGGCCTAACCTCAGCTCCTGGTGGGTTTGAACTGCTCTCCCCTGCAGCTTCTACACTTGTAGATTATTTCAGCATTGAGCAGAGGCTGAATGACTTCCCCAAACGGGCTTGGCACTCAGGAAAGACTCGTGCTTCTCACCCAAGTACAAAGCTGGCTAAAGCTAAAGAACACGTCTAGATTATGCTCCAAGTCCTACTGCTAACCTATAAACCTTGTCTCAGTAGGGCTTAACATGCTCTTAAGCTGGCTAAACCTGTTGACACCAGCTTAAAACATATCCCATGGCAGCTGTCTCCTTGTGTCCCAGCACACGGCAGTGATGGAGCCCAAGTGCTGGAAGGTGTCATTCAATCCTGGAAGAGATCGTGGCAGGTCGTTGTCAGATGCCTTAATTAAACCCCTGAACTATCTTCCTCATCCAGGAGTAGCAGGGACTGCCCATCCCCAGGCTGGTCCATGAGGTGACAATGCCATGCTGGGGTGGGGGTTCCTTTTCCTGCCTTGGCCCCACGGAGATCCCCATTCCTCACTCAGGTTTTGCACACCAGAGCTGTTCACCTCCAAAAAAAGGCACCAAGATCCAATATACGTGCAGCAATTTGTATTTACTCACTGCATACGGGAGGGGTTAAGAATATCTCCAGCCTTTAACAGGAGAAGTGCATTTTGAGACCAAATCCATGAGAGTGCCTTTAATCTCTCTGGAAGATGGGGTAATTACTTCATGGTAATCAGTCTGAGTTGTTAACAGAGCTGGGAACCTCCTTTACTTTTCCATGGAGTCCCTGATTTTCCATGAATGCATCCCTGGGCTGCTAGGGCAGGGTTTGCTACAGGCTCTGTTCCAAAAAAAAAAAAACCCAAAAAAGAGATGGTGTTATCTCTACAGGTGTTTGGGCAGCATTGTCTGCACAGAGCTCCCAGCCCTCCTGCCTCCAGGGCACGCTGCATTTCGTATTCCAGGTTCAAGAGTCCTGCAGAAGGAGAGCTGGGAATAGCACTGGAAGAATGAGAGGGTGAGCAGGTGGTGCTGTGAGGAGTCTGCTAAAAGAGATCCCCCAGCGCCCACCAAATTATTCCACGTGTAGACCCAGGGAAAGGGGTGGACAAAGTCCAGGGTCATTACACTAATTGACACTTTACCTCCGGGAAGTCTCTGGAGATCCAATCAGGGGGTCCCAGGGACAGGTGTGGCCTGTGCTTCCCTCATTTGCTGTCATTGTGCCTTGGCAATCTGTTCCCATCTCCTCCTTGGCCAAACAGCTCCGGCTGTTACCCCCGCCGGGCCCTGCGCTGAAATTCAGCTTTGAGGGAGGAGGGATTGGCTCCCACGCTGCCTTCCAGCTCTGATTTCATCTTGTGCTTGTCCAAGTCTTTCACCTCCAGGTCTGCGAGCACACCCTGAATTGTGAGGAGAGGCAGAGGGCAAAATACACCACCCAGAAATACACCCTCAAACAGATCCGAACCGCGGGAAATTAAAGAGCGTTTTCAGCAGGATTTTAAAATCCAGATCTTGATGTGACCATGGAAAGCCTCAGCTCTGCATAAGCGGGTGACAGAAGATCCTGATTCCCCATTTGATCCTCCTGCTAGATGCTGCAGTGGTATTTCTGAATCATCATTTCAGCAACGTGCTCCTCAGGCTGCTCCCAGGGGCTGTAATGCTGCCTGGACGTGTCTCCCAAGGAGATGACGTCCAGTTCACCTTCTGAAACTGCTTCACAGGGCTTTTTACTTCATGATTCCTTTTTAGAGAACCATCATTCCCGTCCAGGCAGTTCCTCATCAGAACACCAGCAGGCTGTTGTTTTAAGCAGATGAAGCAGGGGTTGATCAGCCAAGTGTGAGAGTGCAGAGCAGAGGAGCTGGCTGGGCAGGGAGCAGCCATCCATCCACACCAGTTTGCTCTCAGGCTAGCATCTCTCCTCCATGGGCATATTTTTCTTCAGCCTTTATCCTTCCAGAGCTGGCTGGCTGGCTTGCATGCTTCTGACAACCTTTCTGTCCCCAGCCCCTGCAGGCTTGATGCTGGAGGTTTTTTTTTCCTGGCATTGCTGAGGCTCTTTCCCCAGTTTCAGTTTTCATGTTCCTCAGTGCCACCTCCTCTGGGGCAGCAGCTCATTTGTCCCTGCAGTGCAGCTGGTGCCATTTCCTTCTCCTTCAGGAAGAGGAGTCAGCATGTCCCCTGGGTGAGATTCTGGCTCTTGGTTAAATACAGTTTTTTCCCCATTTTGCACCCTCTCTCTCCTCCCTGCAGCAAGGTTTCTGCCCTGATTAGTAAGGTGAGACTGGCAATTTTTCTATCAGATCCTTTCCCCTGCAGCTTTCCCTTCAGGAGCTTCTCCCCTTCCTTTCTGGCTCCATAACCAGTGCAATTACCTCTCTGATGATTTCCTGGATTTTCCATCTGCTCGAAATAGGCACTTGTGAGCTCTCCTATTAATTAATGTGTTCCAAAATCATTATGTTCATCAACCAAGCCTTATCACTTCCATTCTTTTTTTTTTTTCCGTAACAGTAAAAGCAATTGCCCTGAGTAAAACCCAGGTATTGTGGTGCTCCAGTTCCAGTAAATTCAGTTTGGAACAGAGGCTAATCCCTCCAAGGAGGGCTGCTGCTAACCAGGAGCATCAACAAGGCACCAGCACTCTGTACTTGTTGTTACTAAACATTTGCACCCCTGGCTCAAACTGACAGATTTCCAGAGATTTCTGTGAGAAATCCTTTTTGCAGCTTTGGGCTCTGACTCAACCCCCTCTCTCTGTTGCAGCAGGCATTGGGTGCTTTGCTAACTGTATTTTGAGCCCTGCTAGCTTTTGCTATATATTATTGTGTTCTTCCTGCCTGGCAATGAAGCATTTTAGTCAAGGCATCTATAAACAGTAATCTGTGACTTGGGTAACCACACTGGCAGCTGGCTGTGAGGATGTCACCAGCAGATAACTTCCTTGCACTGGTTACACATGGTTGGAACAGAGAAACAAGTTCCCTGGTGTGGGACTTGTGGACACAGAATTTGGTAAAGAAAAGGACCCATCAGATCTGGCAGTTCTGCATCCTGATAAACTGGGTGACAGAGGCACCCCACAGTCTGAGTGCTTTCATATGAGGTAAAAACCCCTTGTAATTGCACCCAGGGAGGAAATACAAGACTTGGACTAAGAGAAATGCTCCTTACAGAAGTACAGCCCCCTTACCATTTCTGGCCACCAAAAGCAGGATTATTTACCAGTAACCACACTTCTTTGAAATATATTGCCCACACCCCCCCTGGGATTGCAGTCCTTATTACAAGCCCCCCTCCCTCCAGATGCTAATTTTGCCCTGTCAGTACCTGCAGGCATGTTTCTGCCCTGCCTCACCCTGCAGCCATGGAAATGTCAAGCTTGTGGTGCCTTCAAGGCAGCAGAAAAAATAATAAAATTTAAGCCAGCAAAGTGGTAAGTTTCCATGGAAGAGGGAGAGCTACCAATAAATCAGGGGTGCAATGCAATTTTTTCTAAATGCTTTGGCAACATCCTGACCCAGCAGAAAAGCCAAGCTGGTGAAGGAGCTGGATGATCCACTCTGCTCCTCCAGGGCTGCTGGAGGGTGATCAGGAGGGACTGGGAACACACAGACCTGGGGCTGGAGCACCAGCACACCCAGCACGATGCAGGCTGGGAGGAGAATGCTGGATTCCCTTCTGAGAAACATCAGTGTTGGGACTCCCAACAGGCTGTCTGCCAAAGGGGATAATTAAGCTAAATAAAAATACACAACAGTAACAGCTCCACAAATGAGGATAATTTAATTACCACATTCGACAGAGGAGACCCCACTTCCCAGGAGTTTTCCATCGTGACCAGAGAGGAGACAATAGCAACAGAATGTGCTGCAGAAAGGAAGATTCAGTCACTAGAAGAGGCTTTCTATGAGGGTCTGCATATTAAGCAATGGCACAGCTCTCTATAATCATGTCATAATCTTGCCATAAAATCCAATCAAAGCACCAGCTCGTGAGTGTCCGAAAATCAATGGAAGCATTTGAGAAATGATTTCAGATGTAACACTGGGTTTAATTCCAGTGCTCAATCCATGGTGGTTGTAAAGAACATTTAAGTAACAGAGGAGCAAGTGTCCTGCAAACACCTCTCAGGGAAGAGCTCCTCTCCCTCAAATCCAGAGGAAACAGTGGGCAAACTGCAGTTCCCTTCATGCTACCCACTTCTTTGCTTTTTGGAGAAGGAAGTCATTTCTACAGCCACTCATCTTCCTAGAACAAAATAGCTGTTAAACTGAACATAGTCTCATCTGCAGTCCCTACCCAGTAGCCTAGTTCCACTGAGCTGAATTGATAAATACAAGAGCTGCAGATTTGCTTTATTTATTAGTGCTGAAATGCAATAGAAAGGCAGAGCTCATGTGCTGGGCTTCTGAAGAGCTTTATACACTGCTTAATGCACCTCTAGGGTGCTTGTCTGTTAAGTGAGAGAAAAGTGGAAATATTTTTCCTCCCCTTCTCTCTCCAGTGCAAACGCTCAGTGGACAGCACAGACTCAGTTCTTTTGGAAGTAAGGGAGTGAGTGTATCCACTCAGTTATTTAAAACAGTTGAGTAATTGCAGCTCTGTCAGCTCAGAAAACATCTCTCTGTTAAAGCTGCTGCACAAAACCATTCCAGGGCAGGCAGCAGCTCTAACACTATTTTTTTTCTCTTTATTTACTTCCACATTCTCCAAGTCAGAGCCACTGGTGAGGGAGGAGGCTGCGTGTCCCTGTTTGCAGTCAGTTTTGCTGCAGGGTAAAACTCAGACAGGAAAAGGAGGGAGGGAGGTGGGGACACCTTGGGAGCTTTTTTGGAGGTGGCAGGTTGTATGTGTGCTGTGCTGGCTGGTGTCTACAGAAATCCTTACAGAAATCTCTCTGGGCATGGTGTGTGCTGGAGATAACCATGACAATAGCAGGCTTATGGGAAAATGGATTCAGACAGCTGAGAGAGTCCAAGGAGGGAACAGGATTGAGCAGGAAGTCCTGTGACTAAAGAGCCTTTGGAGAAGCTCCTTCAGCAGGAGCTGGGAGACTGGATGGTCACCACGTTTGCCTTCCACAGAGGAAAAACACCTCAGAACATGCAAAGATCACAGAATCACATCACAAGACATCTTCCCAAACCAGACAGAGAATCCCAGCTCCAGTGCACACAACTCACCAGCACCACTGCCTTACTCCACAGCTGTCCTGCACTCACTCCTGTCCTGTCCAAAAGTGGTTTGCCTCCTGCAACAGAGGTGGCAGGATGCAGAACATGAACCACCAGACTGAGGAGTGAAGCCATGGACATCTGTACATCCATCTGACCATCTGTACATCCATCTGACCACCTGAAACCCTGAGCTGTTCCCTCCTCTTCTACAGCTCTCATCAGCAATGGCCTTTGTGACAGTTTCCAAGCAGGTTGCAAGAAACAGCTACTGAGGGAAATAATTCTGTGAACAATACAAAGAGTTTTCACATCTTCATGAAGTGCCTCACCTCAATGGGTACTTCTCTCCAGGGTCCCTCCCCAGGTGGAACAGCAGAGGCAGGGTAGTGTGCTCCTCCTGTGTATGGGTTGTTACTCCAGAGACATTCTGCCCAGGACAGAAATCAACACCCTGCAGGGAAGAGGAGAGAGGGCATCAAGGGTGGAGCAAAAAGCTGATGCCACTTTCTTCTAACAAACCCCAGAATCAGTTTAAATGGAGACTCTGTGTCAGTCTGCAAAATGGGTTCTGATCTGCTGGGGTAAAGCCAGGTGACAATGTTGGCATTGCACTGACATAAAAGCTGGAGCAGGCCTTAAATTTTTGCCTTATAAAAAAATAATCTTGATTAAATATTCACTAAAATGAAACAAAGGACAGAGGTAAAACCATTTAATCTTAAAAATTCTGCACTTGGGAAGTGTCCCCTCTCTTTGATGTCTGTGGCTTTGAAACAACACAGAGAGGATAAAACCACTTGGCAGTTCTGATCAAATCACAACAGTCCCAGAGGAACCATCCAGCCAAACCAAGGGCCATCACCCTGAGAGGCAACAGCCACCTGCAAACTCAGCTTGCCCCCACTTGCCACCAGACCTGAAGGCTCTGTTTCACCCAAGAACAAGGCAGATCTGGGTAAATGGGAGAAATGGAAGCATCCAGTGACCTGATCCATAGCAGGCTGGGGTGGAGGTACTCACCTGGGAGCATGAGTGGGGCTGAATGAACTGTTTAAGTCTGGAGGCATTCCTGTCACTGACATTCAGGTCCAGGGGGTCAGAGGGTGGGTTTTTCCCTGTAGCAGCAGTGGATATGAAGGGCAGAAGCAGAGGCACTCTCCCTTTGATAGCACCAGGGGCTTAGAGTGCTCCCTGGTCACCTTGCAAGCCCAGAACAACTCTCTGCCCTTGGTCACCTTGCCAGGCTGCTTCTCCTGACAAACTGAACCCGTTTCATCCCTGGGAACAGCAAAAAATGCAAAGCACTGATTTCTCTGGGGAGCAAATAAAGCAGGGGAACTCCCCAGACCAGCAAGGACCAGCACCAAATGGACTTGCTAAAGCTCAGGTTTACAATTCCTGCTGCCCTGCTGTGCTCCTTACAGTACCTCAACATGCCCTGAGACACAGAGAGATGGAGAGAGGGTAAATGGGAATATTTCACTGGAGGTGGGAAAGCAGCTGGAGCATTTGCTTATAAAACAAACAGCTTGAAAAGGTCCTCTCCACAGATGTTGGTTGGATGGGATTGGCAAACAATTTTCTAAAAATATCCTGTGATTTTAATGGACAGCTGGTCAGTGGAGCAGTTAATATTCTGCTTTTCAATAAAGCAAGAAGTTTAGAAGCCCATGAAATCCCATTTATCTGCACAGAGCTATAGATTCCTGAATCACTGACTGGAAAAATAAGAGAGTTGCTTGATAGGTTGTAGTGGCCTACCAATAATGGCCTTTAAATGGATACAAAAATGATTGACCTTTCCACCTTGTGATGCCACAGGCCTCTGAAACACACAGGGAAAAATAGATTTGTCTTCTTTTTTTTCCTCCAAAGGAACAGTTAATGAAAATGTATCAAAGCCTACATAACATTCAAATTATAATTTGGATGCAAATCAAACAAGCAATTTAATTAAGAGCCTGCTAATTGGTACAATGCTCTTTGGCTGCAAATGCTTTAGCAGTTTGAAAGAAGATTTTAGTCTCTTGGGTCTCTATTTATACATTGTTGTTTACATTTTATCTTTTGTGTCTTATACATTCCTTGTAGCTGAGACTCCAGAACACAGCCCAGGACACATCCCAGAGACAAAGAAAGTGCTGGGACAACTTGCCTGATGCCACTAGCCCAACACTAGCCTTCTAGTCTAAGCACTCAGTGCCCTCTTCAAAAGCAGTCTGCTGGGGACAAAATAAAGAAAAAAAAACCCCAAGCATACTGGTTTACAATATTTATAAATAACTCTCTTTAAAATGGCTGAAACCTTTAAATTCATTGCCACAAATAAAAGTGACTATTACTATCTTTATGTACTGTGTGACTGTGACAATATTCAACCTACAGAGAGAGCTTAAAATATTTTCTACCTGCTCATCAGCAAATCAGGAAAAAAAAAAAAAAGGTAAAATGGTAACCCCAGACACCTGATTCATGCATGACACTAAGCAATACACTACTTAGATGCAGGAGCCTGCTCTTCTGTCCCTTAACTCACCACCCACAGACCTGGAGCTTTTTTTTTTTTTTTCTTTTTAGGTTAAAACATTTTTAGTTGTCAGGGTGGAAAGAGAAAAATCAGCTACACCAGTGAATTGATCTGCAACCCCCAAGTCTGGGTTGCTTTTCTTTTCTGGAGCAAACCCAGTATAAATTAAATCTCCTTGAGATTTGATAACTTAAATACAAGACAATCCACACTCGGGAGCATCTGAACAATGCCTCAGGTTGCTTGGAAATCATGGAAATTTGGTGCTGTGTGGTGCTGGGAGCTGGGGGGGAGGGACATGCCAAGACTCCTTGTGTTTGTCTTGGAGGGGACTGAAGGAGCAGGACAACAGCCCTGGTCAGGAAGGGGACTTGCTTCTAGATGGTAATTTTAAATCATGTCACCATTTGGGATCATTCCTTCCTCTCCATTAAATAAAAACTTTTCATTTTTTTTTTCCCCCCTTGTAAAAGCCTGAGCTTTCAACATGATGGATACCAAGAACACTGCAGGCTTTAGCAAGAAATGGAAATGTGCCAGTTTGTCAGCTGAAGCAAAAGCCACATCATTCCACGGGCTCTGGTGAAGGATCCCAGTCGGGACAACAACTTCACCCCAAAATAAAGCCCCAGGATGGGGGAGTAAAGCAAAGGGGCCTGCCCTAGCCACCAGGATAACAAACCCCAAATCAGTGGCCCCTTCACCTGCTCTTATTGCCTTTGAACTATTGGTCTGGCAGACTGTTAACACCAATGTCCAAGCAGTGGTTGGAGCAGGTGCCTGGTGTCCTACTCTGCACCTGCCCACGGGGATTCCCGTGTATACAGGCAACTTCCACCCCAAAGGGAACTAGAAAGGTCGTTCCCTGGGCTTAAGCAAATTTCTGGAGCTTTTCTCCTCAATTACAAAAGCCAAAGCAGAAGATCCTATCTGAAGCCTACCAGCTCTGTGCCTTCTAAGGGAGCCCATGGAGGAGCATCAGATGACAAGCAGGAACAGCTCAGCTCCTGCATCCGCCCTCTGGCACGGGCACAGCGTTTCACACCACCCCACAGACCTCTCTGCTGGGGGAGAAATTTCAGCAGTCTTTTCATTAAAAAAGCAAAACACACAACACCCTAACATTTCCTGCACGTCAGGTGCTTTTCAGTGAGCAGATCTTTCTGCCTTCCTCCCCAGCAGTTGGGTAACCTGCCCCGTTTTTCCGTGCCCGTGCTCCAGCGGCTCTCTGGGTTGCAGAGCTCAGGCTTTAATTTCCAGAGCAAATGGACCACAGATGCTGTGTCAATACAGACGTGAGGAGAACACAGCCAGCTTGCCAGTTCAGGCTCTCAGCCAAGTGATGGAATCACCACTCTGGGTTAACGTAGCCCTCTGGCAATCCCTCACCCTGGCACAATCCCAGGTCCCTCCGACCTGACGGGCGGCTGTGGCGTTTGATAGCAGCACAGCAAATCCCAGGTCTGCCTCCTGGTCCTGTCTCCTCGTTCTGCCATGCAGAACCCAGAGCAACAAAACTGTCCTCATATGGGAGGGAGAAAAGAACAGGAGGTGGTTAAAGCTGTGAGCGTTGTTCCTTGCTGCCTGCCAGAGCGCAGGGAAGAGGCTGTTCTGGCTCTCTTGGCAAAGCCCGGCACAAGCCCCACAAACCAGAGCTGGGAATGAGCAGACACCTGAAGGTGTGACTGCTGGGCTTCAACCTTGGTGAACAAAAATTGCTTCTAATGTGTTAACTGTCTGGAAGAGACCCCAGAAGATGGGCAGCTCAGTGAGCCTGCAGCGGCTCCCAGGCAGAAGCGATCAATGGCGAGCACCCACGCTCAGAGGACCACAATCAAATGTCATTATTTGTGAGGTTCTACTTGACTTCACATCCCCCTAGCAGAAAAGGCTTTATCGATCCCCTCTGCCTTGAGGAGAAGGGCAATCAGACAGACTGCAGCAGGAATAACCCCTCTGGCATTTTACATTAAAACAATAGGGTCTTCTGGCAGGCACCTCCACCCATCACTTAAAGACACAGGAGCCCCCCTGAAAAACCACTGAAGACTACTAACAAGATACTCAGCTGACTGCAGAAAGGTTGATGTTATCAGCCCCTCTCCAACGAACCAACAGGCCTTTTCCACGTTTTCTTCTTCATTATTTTTTTTCCCCTTCTTGCATCACTGCTCCTGAAGGGCAGCAGAACTATTCTCTGCTGGAGAGCCTCAGATCTCCTCTGTTCTCTGTGGCAGGCAAAGCAAATTTCCTTTCTCCTGTGAGCTCATACTCCTGCCTCCTCTGTCTGAAGGACTCAGAATCATCAAATGGTTTGGGTTGGAAGGGACCTTTACAGGTCATTTAGTCCAAACTCCACAGGGAGCAGGGACATCTTGATCAGGTTTGCAATCCAGTTCAACTTTGGTCAGGAGTAAGCATGACTGAGGGGCTGAAAGGGTGGAGGAGAGCAACAAGAAGAGTATTTTACAGGAGATTTCCAGCAGTCATGCATGTTATGCCAGACAAAAGAGGAGTGTCCCCAGGTTTATCTGTAGTTGTTCTGCTCCAAAACCCACCACAGGCAGCTGGTTTTATCACTGGTGATTTTTGCTACAAGAAGAAAGGTGGTCACTGATGGTGGAAAAGCTGATGTGCTGGTGTCCACCAGTCCTGGAGCCAGCCCTTGTGCAGGAGGAAGGTTCCTCTCCCTTTCCCAAACGCTTTTAAAATCTTTACTATTTAAAAATATAAACGTAGTTCCAAACTGAAGTTTCCCTTCATTTATCTCTGTCCCATTTACAACCTCTAGAATGTTAAAGATGTCAAACCATGCAAACATGGGGCACCTCAAGGGAGAGGGAAGCCAGGCAAACAGACCCAAAGAAACATCCTATGCAACCTGCAGGAAAAATGCCCCATGGAGCATCTCCTCTCACTTCCTTCTGTTGAGCAAGCTTTCCCCTTGTGCTTTCAGGAGACTAAGCAGCCAAGAATGCAGAACACCTGAGTTAAAGCCAGCAGAAAAGACAGCACTGAGGGGTCCTCCAGCACTGAGAAAGACCACAATGGCTTTTGAGAGGAGTCAGACTAGAAGAAGAAGAAAAAAAAAAAAAAATTGCTTTGGGGGGGTTAAAAACCAAATAAACAACAGAAAACCCCAGGCAGAACAGAGGAGCACACTTCATCTTTCTGAAAGATGACAATTTTTAATCCCAGGCCATAAGGCAGAGGATGTGGACCTCTAAGGGCACGTCAGTGTCATGGGGGCCCAAGATGACTGAACCTCTGTACTGCTTGCTTGAGATCTTTCCAGGGAAAATATTCCAAGTGCCATCTGGAGAGAAACAGTCACATCCCTGCTCTGCTTTCCTAGGCTTCACTTTCTGCAAGCTGTGTCTCTCTGCTACCTTTTTATTTGTACATACATAATTGATTACCTAACTAACTTCCACCACACTGGAACCCCCAGCTGGCCAGGTTAGAGGCCAGAACTCCACACGTTCTTTCCAGTTAATCCTGAAAGACCTGGGAGTCCTAAATTGATGCAGAACACACAGTCATTTTGCATATTTTTTTTTCCCCAATATCAACATGAAAATGTGGTTCTGGCTGCTCTAATGGTATAATCTCATCTAAAAAAATCTAACAAGAACACACGGGGCGTGGATTGGGAACAGCACAAGTTTGCTGTATCCATGATCTCCCTACACTGTTCATGAGCAAGGGAACATTTGGAAAGTGAAAGGAGGTTTGGTTAAATGTGCTGTGCATCTTTCAAAACAATGAGGTGCTCAGCTCCCCAGGAAGCAAACCTCTAACTTTGCAGACAGCTGTTTGGACACATCTGGCCAACTTCAGACCTCTTGCAAAGGGCCAGCCAGCACGCCAACAAGATGTGTCTGTTTATTCCAGGTCTGAGCTTGGACGTTCAGACACAGAGTTTTCCATTTGACAGTTTCATAAATCATCACATTGATTCACAAGGAGGTAAGGGCCCATGCAAAAGATGACCCAGTTAACAAAGCCTCAGCTGAAATTCTGCTGGGATAGCAAATCAAACGTATTGAGCAGCAAACCTGCCAACAGGCAGAACTACCAATGCCACACACATGCATCTATTTAAATAGATTTTTTTTTCAAATGAAATTAGCAAACAAATTGGCCTTTTTGATTCTGGCAGCATAACTGTAGTCCTTTATCTATTCAGCTGAGAACACCAGTCACTGAAAGAGGCAACTGTTATCCTAAGGTGAGGTTCTAAACCTCCTAAAACAGGACTGAGAACTGTGGAACCCTTCTGCATCCTGATTTATGTCTCTTTTTTAACTAGCAAGGCTGGTAATTAATGGCTCGAGGACTTGAGGAGAATTGGAACAAATTTCAGCCTCAGCTTCCTCTGCATGTTGTTAATGGCTAGAGTGTCCACTAATGTGCTCCAATTTCACCCACATCAACCACATGTGACACAAGCTGCAGGAAAGTAAGTGAATTTTTAATCATCTCTCTGATGTACAGTGTAATTGCTGACTTTTATCAGACAGTAGTTAAACAAAGACTCAGAAAGAAATAAATACTCCTTAATTGCACTACTGCCACTGCTCACAGCAGGAGAGCCTGTGAGATGAATGAGGAACTGGTCCCTGTTATCACAGCTCCACACATACCCAGACATGTACAAGGAAGTTTAGATCAATGTAGATGTTCAGATATTTCCCAGCTAGCTATGAGTGTGTATGTGCTTGTAGTACAAGGGAGAGCAGCTACTCACATGGGACATCCTCTGCTGTCCCTGAGCCCACTCGTGTCCCCCCACTGGTGTACATATGAGCTCCCAGTGCCTCACACAGGGAAAACCCTCCATGCTGTGCCACCTCTGATGTACGAGCTTCACCCATCCACTAACTCAGACAAATAAATTATCTCATTTTAACTGTGCAGAATTAGCACTGAGACAGAGCCTGCAGTGCATTTCTGGAGCCAACTTTCCTTCCTCCTCCGTGTAAAACAGAAACTTTGATTCCTGGAGCATTAACAGTCTTAAAAAGACAAATGCACATATTTACAGCCCTGAATGTAAATGACTCCCTTGGAGCTGATGTTTCCTTCTACCCCCAGGACATCCCAATGAAAGAAATTGTGCACTTTTACATCCACAAATGTCATTGGCACTTATTTCTGCACCTGTGATGCCTCGAGGACCTACCATAAGTTAGAAAAAAAAACCAACAAAAAAAGACATAACAAAAACCATCACACAAACAACTCCTCCCCAGAACCAGCCTGCTGTCAAAACTGCTGAGAGCTGTGCCATAATGCATTTAGTTCATGTCTAAAGGTATAATCAGCAAGGCACATGTGTGAACCTGCCATTCAAGAAATGCCCCAGAGTTTAGTGCTGAAGTCTGAGGCAAGAAAGATACAAAAGGAGAAAAATAATAGTGCTTAACATCCAATTGTGAGAAGATCAGCCAGGAAATTACAAAAGCTGTGCCTATTTGGCAAATAAAATGTAAAACATCTAGTGTGATCTGGGCTCATAAAAGTGTTGACAATAGATTAAACACATGCACTCCACTGCTTCCAACCACTGCTGTTCTTTCCACTGTGCAGTTCCTACAGCTTTTGTTTTCCCTTTCAAGAACAAACCCAACCAAACAAACCCATCCCTGTTGCTTTTAAATAGTCCCAGGAACCAGGGCTTTCCTAGGAGATGCTGTAAAGTCTGCATGGGACTGAGGCACACAGGAGAGCTCAGCAGGGAAAGAACCACAGAGTGCTTGGGGCTGGAAAGGACCTCAAAGATCATCAAGATCCATCCCCCTGCCTGGGCAGGGACACCTCCCACAGAAGCAGCTTGATATGAAGGGGCACAAAGTGCTGATTAAAGGGAGCAACCCTCAGGACAACTCAGACCTTGCTCACTTTCCTGGGGCTGTCCCTGAGTTGAGGAGAGGGATGCTGGGACACCAGACCCCTGAGGGTTTTGCAGCAGATCTGCCAGCTCTCAGGAAGCTGTGAATAAAAGCCTGGCCTGTGAGTGCACAGCAACAATCCCTGATTTAGAAGTCAGCTTCACAGGTTTATTTTTTTTTCCCCAGCAGCCATGAGGCCAGGGTGTGGGGGTGTCCTGTTATTACCTTGCTGTACTCCTCCCAGGAGTTGCTCCAGGTCCAGTAGTGAGCCTTGTAGAGCCTGACTCTCACTGCCATCATTTCGTTGCCACGATAATAGAATATGGGCCTGAGAAGGAGAGCAAAACTGCATGAGAAACACCCAACGTGCCAGAGCAGCCTGGCTGATAAGGGAGACAAACACGTTGATGGGGTCTGACTTCCCACTCAGCTATCAGGCAGGACCAGCCTGCCTCCTCATAGGCTCCACTGCAAGGTTTTCAATTAACTTCTTTTTTTCTTTTTTTTTAAAGTGTTCATCAAGTTGAGAGCCCACATGACGTGAGGATGAAACATTATCCAGCTTGGCTGCCAGGGATTGTTAATCCTTGAGCTATCAGCCCCTGTTATTTCCTATAGAGCGTGGGGATTTAAACACCCAAGTGTCTCAGGAGTGGGGGGTGTGTGCCAGAGACGTGGGGATTCACAGCCTGTGGGATGCTCAGCAGCACCAAGCTGCATGCTGTCAGTGGCACACAGCCAGGCTGGCCAGGAAGGACACCAGATGCTGGCCTGCTCTGGATGCCATCTCAGAAAAATTCCATATGGAAAAAAAAAAAACAACAAACCAAACCCCCAAACCTGGCAGCTAGACAGGGTTTATTTTTATCTTGTGTCCATTTTTTCCCCTAAACGTCCCTGTGTGTGACCTCAACATACCACTGAAAACAGCATTTATCTCCCCCCCACCACAGGGGCTTGAGGAGGCTCTGAGCAAGCTGATCCACCTGAGGGTCACTGCAGGGGGGTTGGACAAGATGACCTTGAGAAGTCCCTTCCAACCCACATTATCCTGTGATTCTCCTAATTAAAAAGACATTTGAGAGATGCACCTCACCCAAAGCATTTGGCACGTGCACTGCCCTCCCCCTGGGCACCCCAGTATGTTCCCCTCGGGTTCCCCAGTACCATGTTTGATGGTTTCTGAGGGAAGTGTACAAAGTTTTACTGAGATGGACTCTCTGCAGGAGACAGATTGGATTTGTTGGTGCAGCTCCTGACACAAGGACATCAGTCAGCTCTCCAGTTCTTTCAGGCTGCTGACAGGGTGAGCTGCTGAAGCCATTTGTCACTGTCCTTGGGGTACATACATCTTTGTCTTTCATTCAGAGAGGTCCCTGGGCAAAAACTACTCACTCTGGTGATGCCACCTTGAAAAACCAGTCCCTAAATGCAAGACAAGATGAAAATTTCTACATCTGAACGTCAGGAGTGGCCTCAGACCTCTTCTATTTTAAAACTGTAGCCTCCCTTGCAGGTTCCTTGCACAAATATTGAACTTTTCTCCTCTTTCACCAGGAACTGCCTCAAGGGGGGGAGTTTACTTTTTAAGAATAAATATTTTCCATCTTCACAAGAGGATTACAGCTTGGGCTCCAAATTCTGCTATAACCAATTTTTTTTTTTTCTTTTTCTTTTTTTTTCTTTTTCCTTTTTAAGCTTAAAAGAACACAACAACTGCATCTCCTGGAAAGCTTCTGTGGGCTGTGGGAATTGAGACCTGGGAAAAAAAAAAAAAAAAAAAAAAAAAGCCATGGTATTTGAGTGACTATTATTGTAATAAAACCAGCACTTTGGTGGCTGCAATGGAATTCTCTTTTAAAAGCAGCTTTCCAGACTTTTAGAAGTGAAGATGGGTTTGAAGAACCTGAAACACCTCACGTCAGCCCCAGGCTGAGCTCTCAGACACCAGTGCATGCAGTGCTGCTTGCTTGGCAGGCCCAAAAGCAGTTTTCTGGAGCAAAGGTTCCCATCCAACACAGAAAAGAACTCAAGTATGTTTTCCATGCATATGTTTCCTTGCTATCTCACGGACAAAAAATGTCTGCATGCAGATTTCCCAGGCTGCCGAATTCCTCATCAAAATGATCACTACAGGAACTCTTTTGACCTCCACCCCTTCCAGCAAGAGAGCCAGGGATATTTGCTGTCAGATCCTAGTGCCTCCACCCAAGAGCTGACAGCACTCCTCCATGCACAGAAAGGGCTTTAATCCAAATTTATTATTGCAAAAAAGCAAGAAACGGGACCTCGGGAGGAGGTGGGCTTCCAGCTCACCTGCAGCAGCCCAAGCTTTGCCTCCAACCTCTCTCTCAAGCAGGGGCTGTAATGACCCAGAATACTCTTGGATGGTTTTTTTTTTTTTTTCCAGTAATAAATAATGTATTCTCCCCTACCCAGGCTACAATTCTCAGGCTTTTATCACCCCCATTGCCATATGTTGTTCCAGCGATCCCTGCTAACCCCCTGACATTTTCATGTGTCCCCAGGCTCCTTTGTATGGCAACATGCCACATGTCAGGAAATCCCACCTCTGCTTGCCCCACCAGAGAATTAGCAGGGAGTAAAAAAAAGCTCTGGTGCTATCACAGCGAGCAGAGGGGCATCGGTTCTGCTTATCAAATAATTATTTAGGAAAAAAAATAAAAAAAATAAAAAATTAAAAAAATAAGCTAACATTTGGCACGGCTTCAGTTTGGAGGCAAGAGTCAGAGCTCTGGGCTGATAACTAACCTGTCAATTAGCTTGCCCTGCAAGAGGGAAGGCAAAAGGTCGATGCCGTCAATCTGTCTGTCCGTGGGGGGCTGCAGCCCCGCCAGGGAGAGGCTGGTGCTGAAGAGATCCATCACGCTGCCCAGCTGATGGCTGACCTGGAAAAAAAAAAAAAAAAAAATCAACAGAAACCTATTTGTAAAGAAAGACTTTCAGTCAAAGCCAAAAAGCAAAGGGGCTGGGTTCCACCCGAGCAGTATTGCTTCCTGAACCTCCTGCTCTGCTCAACATCTCTGGAGAACGCGGCCCCTGCGGCCGCCAGCAAAGCTCCTCTGAAAAGAAGAAAGGAAAGAAGAGGCTTGGTGTTTCTCAACTTCTAGGGAGCGTTTGCATTTTGATTAATTCTCTCGTTTTCCTCTCTTTCTTCTCACTTCTACGCAGCCACTTTACAGGAGCACGTTTGCACAGAGTTTGACTGAATTCGGGACATTCCAAGTCGTGTGTGGAGTGAAAAATCAGCACTCAAAACAAGAAGAAAAAAAAAAAAAAAAGAAATCATCTCTGGAGGCCAGAATACCCTGAGAGAGTTCCCAGAAAACACAAGGAAGGATGGATAATAACAAAAAGAGCTCGATGACTACATCTGCAAACCATTTCCAACAATTCAAGAACTGTAAAGTTGGGGTATTTTTAGTATAAATTTTAACAAGGCAGAAAAACATCTGGATTTAGCTCCAGTGGAGATGTTCAAGCCATTTTTTTTTTCCTTCCTTAATTGGAAGTCATACTTATCTCTGTGGTCTTAATTATTTATATTTTAAGCCACTAAAAAGTCTGTTCTGATTCCTTCTGAATCTTTGCTCCCATCCTTTTCATGGCATGCTCTGGTAGCCACTGGAGGATGTTTAACTAGCCAGCCACACTCTCAGCTGGAACAGATCCATTCAAATCCAGAGCAGGACCATTTTGCAGCAGGATTCACAAGCTGCAATGTGAAAAGAGCCTTTCCAGCTGTGCCACTTGTTTGGAGATAAGGAGCCCTGTGATCCACCCCACATCTGTAAGCACAGCAGCACTTTCTGACTGAAATCCAAGTTTTTGCAAATCTTACAATGCTGGGACTATCCAATGCCTTTTATCTCTGAATTAATCTTCCCATGCACAAACAGCTCCCCAGCCTGTAAGCTGACACTAATTACTTAAATACAACAACAAATTATAACATTATAAGTTATTTTTTGTGAGATACTGGCTCTAGAAAAATAAAATACTGGAAAATACTATTTTAGCTGGGGTACTAAGCCTTTGATTAAGAAGCTGGCTTTAAAAAGTGAACATTTAAAAGAAGAATTAACAAGTTTTTTTTAAAAAAAGAAACTGAAGCAAGCAGCATGCAGGGGACTGATTAGGAGTTTAACATTACAATATCACATCACTTGATTACAGTAATTTCACATTTAATGGCTTTCATTCATCAAAAGGTGTTGGCAGGAACACACAATATTAAAGCTGCATGCAAGAACACTTCCACAACTCTTGAGAAGAAAATCCAAGTGCCAAGCTTTAAGCACAAGAGGACCTGGCCATGGAAACCCGGGCTGGAAGGCACGGAGGAGCTGGCCAGGACCAGTGGGTCTTGGGCACCTGCAGCTAAACCTGAGTCACAGCCACCTGCAAGAGGTGGTGGAGACAGAGAGAGCTGAGCCCATAAACCCTTTGCAAACAGCAGATGTGTGCATGGAGCTCCCCCTCTGCAGGGAGAGATGGTTGGGGACGTTCAGGAGTGGGGAAGGAAAGCCCACGGAGACCTTTACTGGGGTCACTGTGACCTCCCCTGGAGCTAACCCAGAGCTTCACTGCCTCTGCCTTTCCCACAGGAGGAACAGTGGGACTGCCCCCTGGCACAGGAGGCTTTTTTTTTTGTGTACACACAAAAAGGACAAACATTAAAAAAACCCAAACCCCAGCAGCACATCCCCCCCACACCATCACCTCAGAGGTGACAGAGCTGGACAAGCCCAGGAGCCAGCTGGGAACATCACCAAAGGGGGTGGCAAGTGCTCAGCATCCTGCCCACGGTGCTCAGTCCCTCCCAGGTTTCTCTGCTGGATAATTCACCCTGAGCACAGCTGGGGAGGGGGCAGCAGAGCACCATATGCAGAGCTCTGAGGGGAGATCTGCCACCCCCTCCATCCCTGACAGCCCCGACCCCAGGAGCGGGCAGGCAAAGGGGCACCTGAGCCTTTCAGTAATGAGGCTGCTCAGCAATTCATAAAGCAAACCCCAAAGTCTCTTTTCTTGCTGTTTTGCTCCCTTCTCTCTCCTCAATCTTTTGATCACAGGCAGCAAGAGGCAGTCCCTGACCTGAGACTCGTGCCTGTAACATCACCTCATTTATACACTGCCTTGTGACAATCCTGTGGGGCCACCATGATCTTCTTGTTCTGGCCCTTATTACCCACCACCAGATGTAGATGACTCTCTTTAATCATCCAATTACATTTCTGCTCCCAGACAACATTTTTTTCCCCCGTGAAGCAGAGAAAACTTCTTAAGGAAATTAAATGCCCATGCCACAGCCACTTGGATTTATCTGTGCTCTGCAGCACCACGTTGAAGGAAAAAGGGGGAAAAAAAAAAAGGTTAATATTTATATAAAACTTTGAAGTATTTTCAGAGGAAAAAAAAAAAATTACCATTTTCTCTCCTGTCAACAGTGCTCTTTCATTCCAGTTGGCTTTCCCTGTTATTTTTTTTTTTTTTTTTTAAGAAAAGAATAAAAAAATTCCAGAGAGGGCAACAGCCCAGAGAAAATAAATAATATAAAGAAAAAAGAGTGAGATCAGATATTGCTCCTATCAGTGAGGAACAGGCAGTATTACGCACGTAAGAACGGGTTATCCCCCCCCCTTTCTTCCCCTCCTTCTTTTTAATAAACTCTCAGTATACACATAATGTCTTTAAGAAAATGAAATCCTTTTTGCTGTGGGCCACGTCTCTAGCAGAAATAGTCAGCAGTGCTGTTATCAGGGCTTTCAAGCTTTAACTCTGAATCAAAGGCGACAATTAATAAAGTCGCCCCCGCCAGGAATGGAAAGGAGGGAAGCTAAATATTTGAAACTGGGTGAACAAATGTCAGGGTGTTTTTAAATAAAATCCTTTTACAGTTATCACAGCCAGCAGACCTGATATCCCTGTCTAATTCAATTTCAATTTGCGCCCCATGGGAGATAGTGAAGAAAAGGTTGCAGTGCTGTCTTTGGGTTGATATGTTCTTTTCTCCTTCAGGAAGCAGAGAGGAAGGGGAGGAGGGTGAGGAACGAGAGGAGGAGGATTCAAATACCAACAGAATATGATTATTTTTTTTTTTCCTTTTTTTTTTTTTTTTTTTTTTTTCCAGCTGGATCCTTCCAGAAGGCAGATGTGATGTGGGGAATGTTGAAATGCTGATTTGTTGTGAATTCACCTGGCAAATGTAGCTGAGGAGGAAAGTGCAGAAAGGCTGTTTTGTGTTTGAATAAATATTCCTGATGGGGGAGCAGAATTAACTGAATGTTGATGCCCAGAGCAAGACAGACTCCCGAGGCATCCCTCTCCCCAAAATAAACCTGCAAACCAGCCAACTGTAGCAATTATCCTCACCTCTGTCAGCAGCCTGGCCAGTGGTCACAATCCTGTCACCTAACTTCTTTTTTTTAGATGAAATTGTGCTCCTTTCATTCAGCAAACAAACGTCCCCTTTTAAAAACCCCACTCTCTGTGTTAACCAGATTATTAATAAATGGCCAGATCCCATCGGTGGAATGAGCCTTCCAGTTACTAACTGGATTTCCCTGCCCAGAGACACACATCCTCTTTTTCTCTGGCTGCTGCTGTGCCAACTGAAGCAGTCACTGCTCCTCTGCCTCCCCAAAATGTCCAGGCTGGGAAGGAACAACCACTGCACGGGGAGCAACCCCACTTTTTGCTTCCACCCTGGTTCAAAGCTCCCAAACCTCTGTTTCTTTCAGCTCTTCTGAAAAGAAAGAGCAGTCTGAAGCAGTTTTCTCCCATTTTACAGCTACCTGGATGGCACAGGCTTGACGAGTTTAAACTCAGCAGTCAAGAAGATGCTGAAGCTACAGACTGCAAGACACAGCAAACCAGCCCAAAGTGTACAAGCTGACGTGGGTCTCTTCACTTGCCTACATCAGGGAAAGAGGTAATTATGAAGCAGTGACTCCAGGTGCCCTGCAGGATTCCACAGAAGCAATGCCAAACCTCTCACCTGCTCTCAGTGCTGCTGGGGTACCCGTGCTGGAGCCTCGGAGGCAAGAATGCAAGCAGAAAAGACACATCAGTCACATACCTACTGCTCAGTCCCCATCATCTGGGGGGCTAACTCAGAGCTAAGCAGCCCATCCTGGGGCCAGAGCTCAGAACAGGCTGCCCAGGGGACAGGAGTGGAGTCCAAGGGACATTGGGGAGCATGCAGGCAGCAGGCAGCATCACCAAGAGGAGCTCAGGCTAGGGAGGATTTCAAGTGAAGCACGTGCTGAAGTGCCAGGGAGGATCTCAGCAGTGGAGGAGGAGGAGGAGGTTTTGAGGCTCATGCTACCTGGGGTGTTGGTCAGTCCACCCACCTCTGCAAACAGCTTCACCCTGCACAGAAATGGCTCTTCCCAGGAATTCAAACAGCAGCCTCAGCCCTGAAGCCATGCAGCAACCCCTGCCTGCTGAGAACCTTCTGCACCACTCACAGGTTTCACTGCTTCCAAAAGCCCAACCTGTGAGAGGGGTCCCAGCCAGCCAGGTTTTGAAAATCAGCACAGTGATTTCTCTACTCATGTTCTTAATTATCCTTAGAGTCACTACAATGGAAAGAATTTCTGAATTTGGTATTTACTTGTCCCCATTTATAATGTGTGTTTACTTTTAGCACATTATTCAGTTTGGACATGGAAAACAAAACAGTCAAGCTTCAGTTTCATGTTCTCTTGTGCTAGCCCAGGGCTGTTGTACTTGGCTTGTGGAGGCTTTATGGAAATGTTTAAATTTAAACAAAAAGAGTGTTTTCATTTCAAATTAAAAATATAATAAAACAGCCCTAGTTGGGTTTTCTGAACTCTTTAAAAATGATGAGACCCAACTGCCCTCAGCTGCAGATCTCAGCTTTCTGTTGGCTTCCTCCTAAACATAAATGATAAATTATCATTATCCTGACTGAATTAAACCACCAAAAAGAAATGCAAGTTAGAAAAATGTTTTATTTATTAATAGTTCACAGTCTCAAGCACAGTGCCCAGCTAATGAAGTGTCACTTTCTTCAGGGATGAGAGATGCTCACAAAGGGGAGGGTATCTGTACTATTTACTGTCAAACCTGCCCGCAGAAGAATTGATTGCATCTTTCTTTAATGAGAACTGGGGGGAGAGAGCTGGTAGTGCCACTGGAGGATCGTTTTGAAGTGATCTTATCTGAATTTGTGTACAGGCAGGGAAGAGCAGCAGTCTGGTATCTAGAGCTCCCCAAGTGGAACTTTTATCAAAGAGCAAAGCCAGAGCTGTGAGGGTCAAAGCACTTGAGAGCTCAGGGCACAGGGAGTGTGTGTGAGCAACACCCTCCAGCTCTGCTCTGGCAGCAAAAAAATCCTCCAGTTTGTTTAAACATGTAACCCACTTAAAAAAAAACAACATAAAACTGTGGTCCAAAAGGGTTTAAATAGAGCAGGAGGACAAAAAGCCCAGACCCCCTGGTGCTCACAGAAGTCTTGATCAGAACCTCTCTAAATGCAGGTTTGCCATCAGGGAGAGGAATGGCAATGTTGTCTAGAGGCAGCACCCAGACTGACACTGGGCATGCCAAAAGCCTGATCCAAAGCCTCCTGAGTCCCCCAAGAACCACTTCCATCCACTTCAGACTGAGCAGAGCTGCTCAAAGTGGAGACTCACCTGCCCTGCAGGGATGTGCCCAGGCCACCAGGCAATAGCTGGCTCTCTCATCCCCCCTTCAAAGGTGGTTTGTTTGCCACACAGAAAACGACCATTGCTTCCTCCTGGAGAAAGAAAAGCAGCCATAAACCCCACCACATGCCAAGATCCTATTTCAAAGGGACACTCAGCTAGGGAATTTTTAGGCTATTCTAACAGGAATTTTCATTTCTGCATGAATGCTTCCTCAAATAACAAGTCCAGAGAAGTTTTGGAGTTTGTTTTGTTTTATTGTTTGGTGTTTTTTGTTTATTTGGTTGGTTACTTTTTCTTTTATTTAGTTTTCTTTTAATATCCCTTTGCAAAGACATTTTAGGGGTGTCTTTTTAGGTCAGGGAGAAATTACCACTTAAACACAACTTGCCATCAGCCAAAGAAAAAAAATTCCAAAATCCAAACAATCTGAAAATTCTTTGCTGGCATTTTCCTTCCCTTTCAGGATGTTAACTGCTGCTTGTAACTGAAGGAAATCTGTCACTTTCAGGCAGAAATTGTATTTTTTTTCATAATCCTTTGAAAGTACCTGAGCAGTATTAGATGCAGATAAGAAAATGAGAAAAATAATCATGCATTCCCTGAATGTTCCCTCGCAGAGATAGCAAGTGCTTTGCAGGAGTGTCTGGGTTTTTAACCCAGCTGTGTAGCTGATGTATGCTGAGAACCAAACAGGGAGGTCCTGTGACTGATTCCAGGTCATCAGAAGTCAAACAGGATGGTTCAGCTGAAATCAGAACTCAGGATACTCCCTGCTCTGTGGTCCAATAACCACGAGACAGCTTGCCTCCAAAGAGAAGAGAGTGGGTTGTAAAATCAATTTGCAATGACTCTGTTTGAGAGAAACAATCAGTTATACAAAAGCAAATTTGGGGAGTAATAAAAATAGTCCTCCTTGCTATTTTTCATGAGAGCTAAAGGAAAGCCTCTTGAACCCTCTGTAATTATTCAGAAAGCTCAGAGATGCTTTTGGCAGATGGAGAGTAAACACCTTGTCACCTTGTTAAGTATTGTGCTTGGTCCTAAATATATTTAAAAAGATTCACCCCCTGACAGTGGAGCACAGTGGGAATGCCCACAGGTGAAGAGCCACACTGGGTTAGGCCAAAGGTCCAGTTAGCCAAGGACACCTCCTCCAACAGGTGACCTGAAGTAACAAACATAAACTAACTCAACACACAAATGCTCTGAATTTTGGGGCTTCTCCTAAGTGCTTGAGGGAAAACCCCACCTACAGATCTGCCCCCAGCCCAGACACAGTGATTTAAGCTTCAGCCCAGGTTTCTTCAGCTGAGACTCACCCTGTTTAGGAGCTGAGATGAGAGCAGCCCCATTATCCGAGGTGAAGAAGACAAAAGTCTTCTCAGTGATGCCCAGCTGCTGGAGCTGCCTGAGGATCTTCCCAATGCTGTCATCGATTTCTCGCACAGCGTCCCCGTAGCTGAGGCAAAAGGAGATGCAAAACATTAAAGGCAGGAAGGGAGGGAAAAGTGTCACACAGTGTAATGCACTGCCATCAGCCCCTGTGCTTCCAGTGGGGGCAGGTTCTACCTGTGCTGCAGGAACACTTCTCCTGGGCAGGAAGTTTTCCATGACAAACCCCGTGTCTGCCACCCGCAGAGCACAACCCCTCCTGGGATCCAGAGCCAGGATTTGTTCAGGTGCCAGCCTCTCTTGGACAGAGACCAGCAACTGAGAAATTTAGCTGTAAAGTTCTCAAATACAGGCAAAGTCACCTTGACACAGACCTGAAGTTAATAACATAGCTTTTTTTTCTTTTTTAAACATCCATTTGCTTACAGATGCTGCTTTGAAACTGCACTCCCAGAAGCAAGGCTCAGAGTACCTACAGAGCTCTTTGCTGCCTGTAAATTGCATTTCTCATGCATGCTCCTCTACTTGCTGGTCTGATTTATAGGTTTTTAAAAGAGGCACTAATCATACTTCCAAAAAAAGTCATCTGTGCCACATACAGCACTTCATTACTCACACAACAGGCAAAGGAGCTTAAGCTCCCTCTTCTCCCCCATTTTAGCCACCTCATCCTCACTCCAGATTCTAGCAAAATTATTATAGACCAATCCAAGCAAGGCCCTTGCTAACCAGTGTATTTCAGCACACCCATACACTTTTGAGAAATGATCTGTTCACTTGGACCTAATAAACAGTGCTTAGGTTTCCTGTTTCTGCAGCATGAGGTAGTCATTAAAAAACTCCCCACAAACCCAACACCCACAAACCCCAGACTTACAGTCCTCTCTGACTAGTGCCCAGGAAATGTTTGGAGGCATAAACAGGAGCGTGGGTAGCATCAATTGCCCAGTATAAAAAGAATGGCTGCTGGCTGGCCTGCTGCTTGCTAATAAAATCGAGAGCTTCCTGTAAACAGCAATAAAAATGAATTTAACAGAATCATCCTCTGCCATCTAAATCCCTCAAAAAAAAAAAAAAAGCCACTGCTGCTTAGAAACCAGTATTAAAATAGACAGTACCTGAAGGTAGAGCTGAGTCAAGTTGGATTCACCTGTCTTCAGATCAATTTTGAAATCTTCGTAGTATCTTAAGTTGAATTTAATTGGGGGAAGAAAAAAAAAAATCAATCCTAAGGAATATAAAACATAAAAAGGCTTTTTTGCCCCCCTCCTTTTACTTACTGTGTAAGGAAGTGACAATCAGGTCAGGGCTGCTACTCTTTGGATAATATAAAGAATGTCACCATACTTCTTCTTATGGGAGAAAGCAGTGAAACAGCTAGATCCAAATTGTGCAAGTTTTGGACAAAGCTGAACCATCCACTTTTTTCACTGTTAAGCTGTCATAAGAGGGGTGGTATGGTTAAAGACCTTATGCCACTGTTCCTTCAACAGAGAGATGCTTGATGGGAAGGTGAAATGTGCACAAGGGCACAGCAGCTTTCAGGGAAACAGCAATCCTAGAGTCAGGACTTGGGCTGCACTGAAAATGTTGTG
Organism: Florisuga fusca; assembly: GCA_038090715.1. NCBI lineage: Eukaryota > Metazoa > Chordata > Aves > Apodiformes > Trochilidae > Florisuga > Florisuga fusca. The sequence continues at coordinate 18,218,385 of JAAWXA010000018.1, forward strand.
TTAGAAGTTGTATCTTTAGACACCAATTAAGCAAATAAAGGTGTGGGGCTGCCCTGAGGAGAGTACCAGCAAGAGAAACAACAGCAGGCTCTGAGGTGAAGGGACTGCACTGACTGCAAACAGACAAAAGGTTATTACACACAAGAAGGGAAGGAATAAAGAGCTCTTTCAGTACAGAATGGAACCAGCTTCCAAGGAAGTAATGGAGTGAAATCACCACAAGAAGCCTCCAGGGCATGACAGGATAAGCAAACACCCCTGGGAGAGAGCAGGCACACCCCAAGATGGTCCACACCCAGCGTGCAGGGTGGCACTGGTGCTCAGAGCTTTAAGCCTCAGAACCAAACCTTTAGCTTCATCTTTAATGAGCTGCAGCTTTAAAATTCTGAAGGTAAGGTAGAGATGAGGGAGGCAAGACTCCTAGAGGAAGTGGTTTAGGAGTTTAGCATAAAGTTAGTCAACTACCATGCCCAGTCTGAGGGCATCACCAGCACAGAAGCAGGTCTGTGGGTCTCCAGCTCTGCCTGGAGCAGTCAGAAATAGAGAAGTCTGAGTGCCACAGTCACAACTGAGAAGCAACAGGCAACAGTGCTGGAATTCCCTCTGCTGCCAGCATTGCCTCCAAACCCTGTCCTTCACCCAGGAAAGACTGTCCTTGCTTCCTCCCCAAGATGTGGAATTCACACACCTCTTGGTGGCTAATCTGTACCTTCCTGCTCCTGTCTGCCTTTTCCTACAAAGCTTTCCATCCATTCCCTAAATTAATAACAGCTCCAACAGAAATCCTCACCTTGTGAGGCTGGATACTTGCCATGCTATAGGAGTCCTCCAGACAGACTGAAGCACCTGTAGATCACCCCAAGCCTGTAACTCTGACTCTGAAGCAGTTGCTCTTTTTGCCAACCCCTTCTCACCAAAAATGGGTTTGCAACACTAGCACTTATCTTCCAGCCCTGTGATCTCAGCAGGGAAAGCAAACAATATGACATTACCAGGCAAGGAGCTGGATTACCTGCCAACCATCTCCCAGTCCCGGTACACAGGGATATTGGGCAGTGCTCTGTTATCAAAAGGCCCAAAATGGCAGTTTGGGGACCCAAACCATTCATCAAACCCGTGCTTCAGGGGGTGGAACTGGGGCCTGTGACCCAGATGCCTAGGAACAAAAAGATGAGTTAAAATTCTGCTGCAAAGAAGCAAAGAATCATCTCATCAGAAAGGCATGCAAGAAAACAGTCTTTGCCTAAGAACCAAAAACTTCAAGCATTTTAATCAAATAAATGACTGCAGAGCATGAGCTTGATCTCTCTCATGCTTCTTGCAAGCACACCCATGCAGGCTCACTCCAGTGCTTGCACAGGTCCCACTTTAAGCTGCTGCCCAGGCTCTGTTTTCCATCATTTCCTTCTGCTGGTGTCTTCTCCCATGCTGTCCCAGTGATCTGTACTGATGGACTACACTGCCCAAAGCCACTGCAAAGACACACCCAGGGCTTCACTTAACCCTTCTGACCTCTGGCCAGCCACTCCTAAGCCACTAACCTATAAAACTACAAGGTAAAGCTTGTGGAAAATGTACCACTATATCTGCATTGCCTTCCTGGAGTGTTCATGCTGCCAAAATGGTGTGGAGAGACCTGGATGTAAATGAGGGAGAGGTCTGCATGTTCACAGGAGAACATAAAAGACACTGAGCTACTCCTGATGACAGCTCCAGTCTACCAAAAAGCTTGAAAATTCTCCATCCCTGACTTGAAGACAAAGCTCCTCTCGACTCTCCAACTTCTATTGTCCCCATTTCCTTTATTTCTGCTATCTTGGAGATACAGAATGTCCATCCTCTCCCACTCTCTGAGAGATCTCTGTAAGTTAATGTTTATTTAATCATTCCAGCTCCCCCTCACCAGCATCTACCTGCAACCTGTCCATTTGGTGCCATCACTTTCTGAACATGAGGGGCATAAAATGCATTACCTGAAGCACAATGATCCAGGGTGCTATTGGAGCTATTTCAAAATGAGTCAGAGTGGACAAGAATCATTATTCCAGCTACATCCATATCTTGGTGGTGTAACTAAAACTGCAAGTCTGACCTGAAGGATTTTACTCCTGCCTCATTTATATACATGCTAATACAAAGCTATTCCTGGGTGTTTCTACCACAGGAGACATGAGGAAGATATTTAATTCTAAGAAAGCCCTAAGAGAAATTGCAGAGGAAGACATTTGAAAAAGGTATCAAATAATTACTAAGATGCTGATTATTCTCTGCCTCTCACAACATGGAAAAATAGAGAAATGTTTAATGGAATGCAACACATTCCAAACCAGCCATGGCAAATACCTGGCTTGCAAACATACAATTCAACTGTGAAACTCACCATCAGGACACCCTGAGAAGTTTTAAAAACGGATACTGAAAGGGTATAAAAATCTTCTGCTGGAAAGCTTAAAAATCTTTAAAAGCCCTAAAATTCTACACATGGCTCAGATGAGCCTCCAGTTCACCTCCTGTGCTTTCCATGTCTTTACACTTTCCTAGGCAGCAGGTGGGGTGCACAAATGATGCTACTGCAGAGCATCACCCCCAGCCCTGCCTGGGTAACAGTCCCTGGGAGCACAAGGATAGCTCACTGCACATTCAGATGCACTCTGCTTCTTCCTAACAGCTCCAGGTCCTTCCAAGCCTTGCTGGTTTCCAAATAACTCCCTGGAACCAATCTGTATTTGCCTTGTTTATTTCTTTTCCCTGGGTGTATGAATTTACATTTATTAGCCCTGAACTGCAGCTGATTGTGTTCAGTTCACTGAGCTGATTCTTCGTGGCCACTCTGCTGTTTGCATGTGTGTAATAAATAATTCAGTCCCAGGTTCAGTTCCCTCCTTTCAGATTTCAGCAGCACCCCTGAATCTGACCACAGTTTAAACTCACTCTTCCCTAACCTAGGGAAACTGCTCAATAAATTGTATCCCAGGACTGTCCTGAACAGTCCCCCAGTGCTCCTCCTGCCCCAAGTCTCTCTGTTAACAGTGCCTCAGCTAAGGAGCAGCACTCCTCTGGTGCCTGCAGAGTTGGGAAGTGGCTATTGATTCATTCCTTTATTATCACTGCACACTTCCAAACTGGGAATCAACTGTTCAGACATCCCCAGGCCCCAAGGGATTCCATTACAGCCCACAAGGCACATTTGAAATTCAAATTGTACCAATTTCAACTAATAGGCTGGTAATTCCACCCTGCTGCTTGGATCCCAATAGGGTTTGGGCTTCTCCCTCCTGGTTCTCTGCAGACATTGCAACACACAGGGGCTTCTTCAGAAGTTCTGCTGTATCCCCCACAGAGATCACATTACACTTCCATGAAAGTCATCTTTTAGAACACCTGGTATCAGCTATCCTGATCTTAAAACACCTGGTATCAACTCATCTTCTGCACCAGATAAACAAGCTTCAGTGTAGCCCTGGGGATGGCTGAGTCTCATTTCTGTACTTCTACCCTCCAAAAAGAAGCTTTGACAATTTAGTCTACACTCTGTTAACAAAAAAACCCCAACACCTAGCAGAGGCCAAGGATAAAAAGCACATGGGTGCTGCAGACAAGTTCCAACAGAACATCTTGGTGGGTTTTGATGAGGCAGCATGATACCTGGATGAAAGCACCAGGAGCTGATGGGTTTATAAATATATATATATACCCACAAAAACTCCCTTCAGCTCTGTGTGTGAAGGTCTATGCATGAACTCAGTTCAGAAATTGATCACATCAGGGGAGGAAGATCCACCAGAGATTCCAGAAGTTGGACATCTGAGCTTCCAAACAGGGTTGGTTTTTCCCCTGCAGTGCTGGTGGTTGTGCTGCTCCTTCCCAATACATACCCACACGTCCTGACATCTCAGAGCAAGAGGCCTTAAAATAAGTTTACCATTTGCCAATGATCTTGTTGACGTAGCCAGCTTTCTTCAGCAGCTCTGGAAGCAGTAATTCAGAATCTGGGATTCCTCCTACTATATCCTGTGGTGTGTAGGCTGCATAAAACAAACAAAATATCTTTCCAGCTCTTACAAACACTAGAGCAAACAGCTCGTGACTACACATCACCAGAAGCATCATTACTGGGATCAGAAATAGCAGTCAGTATGAAGTCCCTGCAGTATCACTTTTTGGAAATCCTCCCAGGCCACGAGATGAAGAGAACAAGTGGACTGGGAGAGATCAAAGGGATTTTTCCCAGCTCAAATGATGGATAAACTCTCTCAGACTGCAAAAGCTGAAAGAAATTACGTGTCTCCCCTCAGTCCACAGTTCTCTGGCCCTTGAGAAGCAGAGGTGTGAGTGATTGGGGTGCAGAGAGCCAAGCACACTGGAACCCAAACCAACCCAGAAATGTTCTGAGCTGGTCAGCTTCCCTGGGAGCACCAGGGCTATAAAACTGCCAAGGCCAAACACAGTTAGCAACCCGGCTGCCAAACAAAACTGCAAGCAGCTTGTTCTTTGGGTGTTAACGTACACCCCAGGTGACTTTCTTTCACCAGGCACCAATTAGACTGCCCAGAGGAAACACTTCTCAGCCAGCAGAGGCAAATGGACCCACCAGCCTCCTCCATGTCTCTTAATTTGAGGAGGTTTTCTGCTCAATGAGGGGGAAGCAACAAATTTCATGCTTCCGAGCAGCAGCTCCCCCAGTAACCTCCTTGTGCTAGGCTGGCAGATCCGTCAGGGAAGATCACTTCTGTTCAAAGCAAAACTCCCTAAAAGCACAGAGGGAAGTCAAGAGAGGAAGGGGAAGGAGGAGTGAAGCCTGTACCGTTCCTGGCATGGGCATTGGTGGTGTAGAAGCCATTCCTCACCGGGAGACGGCCCGTCAGCAGCGCTGCCCTGGCTGCAAGGAACAACAAAACCCTCTGATTTCACAGCCACTCTCTGATTCAGAGTAACATTAACAGTAATATTAATAGCAATATTCCCATTTTAAGGCAAAGGACAATGACCTGACTGAAGCATACCAGTGCCACTGTGCCACAGCCAGCAATTCCCCTCTGCCCAGTGACCCCAGAGACAGGCAGGTGCTGGCACAACACCATCTGAGTTACTCCAGGACAAACCCATCTGAAATTTAGCCCCTCTATTTAATTACCTACTGCTGAAGAGTAATTACTTTTACTAGTCCACATAGCAGCATCTCAGTAATTCTGAAAGGAACACCTGACATGTGCTTGTCAGAGGAGGTTGCACACAGCTGATGATGTGCTCGAGGTTTTCCAGTTTGCCTGAACAAAGGGCACTTCACAGTGAAGAAAGAGCTGTCCACATCCAGGTTGGACAATAAAAGTCAGGTCCTGGCTGCAGGAAACACCTAAACTGCTGTTTAAGTTCATGCAGTACCACCACTGGACTTAGGACACCAGCATGTTTCAAATGCCTTTGCTGAGCAAGGATGACACCAGCACACTGACAAATCATAGCCACAATGACAGCCTGGGTAAAGAAACTCCTGATCCTCATTTTTCTTTCAGTTCCTGGATGCCAATCAGGTTTGGGGAAGAAAAAACAAAAAACCACAACAAACCAACCCGAAAAACAACAGCAAAACACAAAACCCCAGAGAAAAAACCAACAAGGATAAAATATCTGTCCCTCCCAGAGCCCAACGTTTCTTTTATCTCTTCTGTCCCTTCCCCAAGAATCTTCCAAGCCACCAGGGTCAACAGCAGGATACAACCTGCTGCCAATCCTGCACGAAAGTCTCACCAAACTATGTACAAAATACATTCAGCAGCAATTTAAATACTGCTTTGTCTGTTTATCCCAAAAGAAAGATGGAAAAAAACCAAGTGATGACTGAGGCTGGGACACTACAGCAGAATGCTGTGCAGGATTCCTTAGCTGGAGCCATTTGTTCACTAAACACTGTTTTGTACCCAGAGATTGTAGGTTTCCCCATCAAAACTCAACTAAAAAGGGAGCAAAACAGCAGATCAAAGCACCAAACCCTAACTCTGCCCCGAGGGTAATCACTGGTTGGGTTGCTGGTTGCTGCCAGGGCTGGCACACACCCCACCTTCTCCAAAAGTGTGAGCTGGAGACTGAGCTGTACTTACATGGAGAGCAGAGGGGGCTGGCAGTATAGAAGTCCAGGAAAAGCATCCCTTCAGCAGCCATCTGGTCTAAGTTAGGAGTCTCCTTAGAAGGCTCTCCAAAAGCTCCCAGATCACCCCAACCCATCTGTGAAAGGAACACACCACAAGATGCTCAGTGGCACCACAGCACGGGGCTGGAGCCCTTCACTTCCCACTCCTCATGGTGCTCACCTCCTCAGGGAGCACTCCAGCAACAGGACAAAAATTATCTTTCCCCAGCCTGGGAAGGAGGGAAGCAAGCTGAGACAGAAACCAAGTCCTGAGGTCACCCTGAGTGAAGCCATGAGGGCTCACCTGGAGCTGAGCTGGCTCCTCTCAGGTGCCTGAGGAGTGGGCAGCACACAGGGAGCAGGGAAGGAAAAGGAGTTACAACGTGCTGAGTGTTGTGGAGCTGCCATGCTGACATCCTCCAGCCCCTGGCTACCTGTCCTGGTGCTTGGCCTGAGGCCTTGGGGTGAGCCTGCTGCATCCAGCCAGCTGTGGAGAGGCCAGGGAAGGCTCTGAACTCAAAAGCAGGAAAAGAGGGAAAGTCTTTGGAAAGCAAGCCCTGGACAGAAACCTGCCAGGGGCATCTCCTGTCACACTGCTTATTTGCCAGAGGGTGGTTTCACCCTGAGTCTCCTAATTCCAAGAGGTCAGACCCCAGGAGCACCATAAAATTCCCAACCTGCATTCACTGCTGAAAGCCAGTCCTGGGAATAATGCAAATTAAAGTGACTTGAACCAGAAGGGAACTACCTAATGAGCAATTCTGCTTTAAAAAAGGCAACAACCTCCTTGGCTACAGACACACCTGAGGTGAGCACCTGGTGTGGAGGGCATAATGCACTGAGATCTTTGGGAAACCACCTGCCTGGTCCCCTCTGAGAGCCCAGTGCTGGCTCTGCAGGGCTGCAGCTTGGGAAGGAAAGTTGTTGGAGAGCTGCAGAGCTGTGTGCTGAGGCTGGAGCAGAGCAGCAGTCAATGGTACCACCTCACACCAGGATGGGGATTGGAGATGAGCTCATGGCCAGCACTGCCAAGTTCTTCTGCATTTTTATACAAGGAGGGAAAAGGGGAAGAGGAAATCAGCTTGCTCTGGTTCATACACAGTGACAGTCACAGGAGCTACTGGAGGATCACAGGAAAAAGAGCAGAGATGTCCTTTCAGTGAGCAGCACATTCAATAAATCAATATCCAGAGGAGCTCCCAGCAGGCTCTGTGCCTCACCACCCCTCCTGCTACACCAGCACTTCAGAACAGGAGAATCACTGTCCCAGGGAGCCTTCACCTTGAAAAGAAGTGCCAGACTGAGGGGAAGTATTCCTGAATGGAAAACTGAGATGGACTGCTGGAGGCTCACAAGGTAATTATCTTGCCCAGGAGCACAGAAACACCAGGAGAACACCAGCCAGGCAGCTGTGGGGACTGGCAGAACAAAGCCAAAGAGGCAAGAAGAACTCAGACACCCCCATGAGCTCTTGCTGTACCTTAGAGTGGCACCAACACAGTTCTGCTACAAACACACCCAAAAAGGTGACAGGAAAATACCAGATGAGAATCAAATCGTGGTGATGGCAGCAACTTGGACATGCTGGAAATGAATGTTTCCTTCCTCAGGCCACTACAGGGTGCAAAAGGGGTAAGACTTGTAGTTGGATACTGTGATTATTTATTATTTATAGGTCTGAGAAGGCTCTGCTGGTTTCTGCAGGGAATACCAAGAGGTTTGCACTGAACTCTGCAGTGTCTCCAGTGCAGGTCACCCTGAAGGAGAACAGGGCAGGGGTCTGGATCTTCCTTTCAATTCTTCACCTCTTTTTTTAAACAAAATCTGGAAAGGACTCAGAAAAGAAAGCAACTGGCTCTTGTACTGGTGCAAATGTTTCTGCTTGCTTCCCTCAGACTTTTCCAGACCATCACATGTCCCCATGAGCTCTGTCTGAATCACTGCCCATGAACCACAGCACAGCCCCTGCCATGCCATGGACCACAAAGAGCAAAAAAGGCCCAAGAGACACTCCTGAGTCTTGCCAGGCCCCAAAACGGCCCCGGAGAACATCCAGAAAATGACTGATTTGTAAGAGCAGGGGAGGCAGCTTGCTGACACCTCTCTTTAGAGGCTCAGCCCCAAGCCAGGGGCTCAGGGGTCACCCCCCCATGGCTGCTGTGCTGGGCACACACCTCCAACACATTTCTGAGAGCAGCCCTGCCTGCTGCTGCTCAGCCCATGTCCCACCAAGCACCCATCCCCAGGGCCACCACAACACCCCCTCCACCAGCCCCCAGCCCCCTCCTCACCACGAGGGCCCTGCTGT
>JAAWXA010000018.1:18238410-18255886 GCA_038090715.1 Florisuga fusca
GGGCGGAGGGGGGGCTGCCTTTCTTCATGTCCTCAGCGTCGCTGTAGCGCCGGATCCAGTGGTTGAGCTCCTCGCGGTCGGCCTCCTGGCACCGCCGCAGCACCGTCAGCGACCGCCGCGTCTTCTCCACCATGTCCATGATGCAGTTCAGCAGCTGTGGGGAGGGGGCCAGCAGCTGTGGGGAGGGGGCAACATCAGGGTGAGGGGGGGAACTGCGGATCTGGGCTCTGCCAGAGTTGCTAAGTTGCTCCAGCTGAGGGAGAAACACCCTGGAGGGGACCTGGTGGGGATGGAGGGCAAAAGAAGGGAGGGGGCAAAGCCAGCCCTGCAGGGTGACCTGGGGAGTTAAGGGGGGTCACTACGTACGTTGTTGAGGTGTTTCCACTCCTCCGCCCACTCCCGGTCAGTGAGCCGGTGGTCAATCACCTCCTCCTGCCGTGCCCCGTGCGCTGCTGCAAGGACAGGGTGGGACAGGGGTCAGAGCACCCTTCCCCCTGAGGAGGGGTGCCCCCAGACCCCACCATCGGCCCTCCTAAGCTGAAAGGGACAGTTGTACATCTCCCACCTGGCCACCAGGACAGCTGTGCACCGAGTGGCACACGGTGCTCCTTCAGCTCATGGGGTTTAGATTTTTGCAAGGAAGCTGATTAACGATTAATTAATGATGAAAGAAAGGTGACTCCATCAAATGGGAGCTGCTCTGTAAAAATACTGTTTACCAACTTCCACTAAGAAACCATCCAGTTTTGAAAAACATTGTTAAACACAATTAAAACCCATTCAAAAAACGTTTACTAAAAGCCATGTTAAACAAAAACAGCTGAAAAAAACCCATCCCAAACATTCTAAACATAGGCCTGTGACCTGAAAGGAGATGTTTGAGTTGGTTTGAGTTGCCTTTATCTCATCAACACTGTAGAAGTGCCCGGCGGACAGCTGTCCAGGGGCGAGTTGTCCGGCAGTGAGTCGGACGTGGGGGACATTTATCCCCGTTGTCCCCTCCCATGCTCCAGGGGTGCCAGCACTCACCGGAGGGCCGCTGGCGCTCGCGGAGCTCCCGGGGGTCGGGGTGGCGGTAGGCGTCGCGGTAGTGGTGGGCCATGGCCATGTCCTCCAGGCGGTAGTGCTGGGGCAGGGTGGGGGCTGTTGGGGGGTGTCCCAGCCCGTTTGGGGGGTGTCCCAGCCCGTTGCTGGGGCTGTAGCGCTGTGCCGGGCTCATGGTACACGGCCGCTTGCTGAGGTGCTCGGGGTGTAGAGGGTCTCGGTCCAAACCGTTCTCTTTGGTCCTGGAGGGAGGAGGGGAGGAGGTTGGTCCCCACCGGGCCCCACAGGGATATGTCCCAGAAAAGATGGAATGAGTTTGGTCAGGAAAGACCTTTAAGGTCACAGAGGCCAACCCAGCACTGCCAAGGCCACCCCTGCCCCTTGTCCCTCAGCACCACATCTCCAGGGACTGGAAGCCCCTACCGCGACGCCNTTGAGGCCCTTCCTCTTGTCCCATCCCTTGTTCCTGGGGAGCAGAGCCCGACCCCCCCTGGCTCCAACCTCCTCTGGGGGGGTTGCAGAGAGCCAGAAGGTCTCCCCTCAGCCTCCTCTGCTCCAGGATCAACACCCCCAGGGCCCTCAGCCACCCCTGGGCACACTCATGCTCCAGATTCCCCCCGGGGACCCCCAGCTCTCACCTGTCTGGTGTCCTCCTCTTGCCGCTCTCTCCCACCTCCAGGAGCAGCTCGGAGGAGTCCATGGGGGAGGAGGTGTTGGCATCCAGCAGCAGCTGCTCGTGCTGGGCCAGGTACTGGGCCGGGCTCTGCTTGGCCATGCGGGCACAGTGCAGCAGCTCCCGCTGCAGCAGCGGCAGGTTGGCCTGGGGTGGGAGCCAGGAGTTTGTCTGTGAGAGCAGAACCCCTGCCCAGATGCTCAGAGCCTCCCCCCAGCCACCCCAGGACATCTTTGGGACCCCGCTGAGAGCCAGCTGGGATGCTGGGGGACATGCGTGTGGCACCCCACAAGGTCTGGCCGCCTGGTGGACCTCCCTGCATCCTGGCAGGGCTTGTGGAGTACCAACCACCCTCACCCAGTTCAGCCACCATCATCACCCTCTCCACACTTTGGGGACCTGAACCTTCAGCCCATCTGACCCCTGTGAGACGTGAGGACCAGCTCTGAGCCCCCTGCCCACCGTGTGTGCCCCTGGGAGGATGCAGAGCAGCCAGGACAAAGCATTGAATCATCTCAGAATGGTTTGGGTTGGGAAAGACCTTGAGGATCACCCAGCCCAACCCAGCACTGCCCAGGCCACCACCTCCCCATGTCCCTCAGCACCACATCTCTGTGGCTCAGAAACCCCTCCAGGCATGGGGGCTCCACCCCTGTCCTGGGCAGCCTGAGCCAGGCCCTGACAGCCCTTTCCAGGGAGAAATTGTCCCAAATCTCCCATTTCAAGAGCATCACAGCCCCTTCACTGCTGGGCACCCCGCTTGCCAGCTCCGCTTTTCCCTTTCGGCAGCTGCTCCACAGCCCAACCCTGCCTGTGGGACAGGACCCTCCCCTTCCCCAGCTGGGCTGAGGAGGGGGGAGACAACCCCAGCAAAACAAGTCCCCGGGGCTGGGAAGAGTGCCCAGCCCGGCTGGCTGCTGTTATGGATAATGAGAAACATCTGGATGGGAACAGCTGGGAGCGGGGTGCCAGGCTGGGGATGGCTCCCAGCTTCTCCAACCATGGGGCCACCAGCACCCACCAGGACCCCTGAGCCTTAGGATGTGCCACCCTCACCCCAGCTCTGCCTTCTCCTGCTCCATGGGGTGGGAAAGGGACTTTTTTTTTTTTTTTTTTTTTTTTTTTTTTTTTTTTTTTTTTTTTTTTTTTTTTTTTTTTGAGTATCTTTTTGTTGATGTTCCTCAAAAAAGGGGCAGGTGATGCTGAGCTTGAAGATGGGTGCTGCCAGGAGTGCCAGCGAGTGGCAAATCCCCCCTGACAATGCAGGGTCAGCATGAAATTAAAAAGGCAAACACAAATTTAAAAAAAAAAAAAAAAAAAAAAAAAGGATTTTTAATGACTTGCAAATAGGTGGGCAGAACCCTTCATGTTACTGCAAACAGCCCTGGCCTTGGGGGACTCCACACACGCAACAGGGGACAGGGGTGGCCAGGAGGGACAGGGGCAGCCCCAAAGCCACCCCCTTGCATCCTGCTTTCAGCACTAACCCCCTCATCCCCACAGCACCCCGGGGTGGGGGGAACCCACCTTGAGGAAGGGGATGACGAAGGGTCGCAGCGGGAAGTTGGTGGCCTCCTGGAGCTTGGCGTGGAACTCCTCAATGGTGAGGGTGGAGTTCTGTGGGGACAACCTGGCCTCAGTGACAGCAGCCATGGTCCCCCCTGCCTGCCCTGCACACCTCTGCCAGCCCCAGGAGATGCTGGGAAAACAGCTCTCATTTTTCCAGGGCTTCATGGAATCATAGGAGGGTTTGGGCTGGAAAAGACCTTAAATCTCACCCAGTTCCATCCCCCTGGCCATGGGCAGGGACACCTCCCACAGCCCAGGGTGCTCCAAGCCCCATCCAACCTGGGCTGAGACACTGCCAGGGATGGGGCAGCCACAGCTCTTAGGGGCAACCTGGGCCAGGGGCTCAGCACCCTCACACCAAAGAATTTCTTCACAATGTCTCACCTAAATCTCCACTTCTCCTGTTTAAAGCCATCATCCCTCATCCCATCCCTCCAGGCCCTTGTCCCAAGTCCCTCCCCAGCTTTCCTGGAGCCCCTTCAGGCACTGGAAGGTGCTCTAAGGTCTCCCCGTTGCAGCCTTCTCTTCTCCAGGCTGAACAACCCCAACTCTCTCAGCCTGGCTCCAGAGCTTCTCCAGCCCTCCCAGCATCTCCGTGGTCTCCTCTGGACTGGCTCCAACATCTCTGTGTCCTCCTTGTGATGGGGACCCCAGAGCTGGCCCCAGCACTGCCAGGGGTTCTCCCCAGAGCAGAACAGAAGGGGAGATGTCAGCCAACCCAGCACCACCAGCACCCTCTTTTTTCCCCCTCCTTTGCAGCATCCCCACCCCAAAAGGAGAGCTCAGGATCCCAGACATGACATCCCCCCCCCCCATGNGAGCTTGGAGAGCTGGCGGGCCCCGCAGGCTGGGGGGAGCTGGTGGGTGGAGAGGGAGGCAGTGGAGGAGGTGGCTGGCCCGTTGCTGAACCCATTGGGGGTGGAGGGGGCCCCGTTGATGGCGGTTGGAGAGTGGCTGCTCCCGTTCATCACTGCCAGGAGAGAGGGGACAGGAGGTCAGAGTGGGTGGCTGTGGTCTGGCACCGCAGGGACATGGCTGGGATGGGGGAGCAGGAGCATCCCGTGGGGTACTGCAGGGCCACTGTTACCCCAGAGGGGTTGGGATGCTGCTGCATCCCTGGGCTGGCATCCTGGGCTGGTCCCCAGTGCTGCAGGAGGCAGCTGTGGGGTGTGGGGAGGGATGGGGTGCTGTGTGTGTCCCAGCACAGGGGGGACCTGTCCTGCTCCTCAGTGTTCATAGAATCAGAGAACCTAGACTGGTTTGGGTTGGAAGGGACCTTCGAGATCATCCAGTTCCACCACCCCTGCCACGGGCAGGGACACCTCCCACAGCCCAGGGTGCTCCCAGCCCCATCCAGCCTGGGCTGAGACACTGCCAGGGATGGGGCAGCCACAGCTTCTCTGGGCAACCTGGGCCCAGCACCCTCACACCAAAGAATTGCTTCCAAATGTCTGACCTAAATCCCCCTCTTCCAGCTTAAAACCACTCCCCCTGCTCAAGGCAGCCAAAGGAAGGGGCTGCTCGGCACCCCTCAGGGAGAACCACGAAACAGCCGAGGTTGGAAGGGACCTCTGGAGACCACCTAAAGACCTACCCCAAAAGCAACCACCAACCATCTCGCCCAGCACCACGCCTGGCTAGCAGCATGCCACCACCTCCAGCCCTGCTGCCGGGAGCACCGGGGAGGGGACACCTGGGGGTGCCAGCCCGCCGTGTGACACGTCCCTTGCCCCCACCCCAGCCCCTCGGTGCAGCCCCCCGGGGCCATGGCACGCGTTACCCCGGGTGCCCACCCCGCGCCGGTCCCCGGGATGGCACTAACCTTGCGGTGCCTGTGCCGCCCTGCCTGCCCTGCCCTGCCCGCCCTGCCGGGCTCCTGCTCGCTCTCCGGCGGGGGCAGTGTCAGCCCCTGGGCTAAAGAGGTGCCGAAAATAACCCCTTGGCCACAACTGCTTTTATTCCGGCGACAGGTGCGTGCCTAAGTTAGACCTCGCACATGTCCCCGGGGACGGGGACGGGGTTCACATCCCCGTGACCCGCCGGGACAGGGAGCAGGGGGATGGCACGGAAGACCCTAAGCCTCTCGGGGTGAGATCTGGGGAGGGGTTTGCTGCAGCTCTCGGGTCTCTCATGATTGCGGACGCTTCATTTTACTTACAAAGACAGACCATCGACCATTTCAAGCACCCATGGAAACGGCCGCGGGGCAGAAACGTCGGGGGGGCAGCGTCTCGATCTGCAAGCAAAATAAAACACGCTATGATGAGAGAGCAGAGGGCGCAGCTCTCGGCCAGAGAAGAAGGGGGGCACGGGATCCCCAATGAGCAAACGCTCCTCCGGGGCTACCCCGGGGATGGAGCCGGGTGCCCGCACCCCACCACAGCCAGGGGGATGCTCGGCTGCCCAACGCGGCCCCCGCAGTTTGGGTGATTTGCAATGCTTCCCCGAGACTGAGGATAACAAAAATAAAATAAAAAAAAGTCTGCCACCGGCCTCGGATTAAAAAGCAAAACCCCTGAGAGCACAGGTGAGAGTGAGGAGATTCCTGACCAGAGGGCAGCAGGGCTGTGGCAGGGAGCAGTGGCACTGTCTGTGTGTGTCTGTGTGTGTCTGTCTGTGTCTGTCTGTGTCTGTGTCTGTCTGTGTCTGTGTGTGCTTTGGGGGAGTTTTCTCCCCTTCTGATGTTTCTAAGAAGCACCTACAAGCGAAGCTCCCGGCTGGGATACACCTGGGATACACCTCGATGGAGCTGGAGCAACTGCTTGGCACGGCCACCACCTCTCCCTGAGGGACCAGCCTTGACCCTTGCCTGGGCCAGGATGGTGACACCAGCGTGGGGACCAATACCCCATGCCAGGAGCCCACAGACCACGGGTGCAGGCAGCGCCTCAGGGCTCCCCCAGAGCTACCACGAGACTGAGGACTCGGATCTCAAGTCCTCACCAAATCCTCTGATGCCACCACACCATGGCCCGGGCAGAGCAAGGATGTCCCTGCCACCATCAGATGCCACATGCAGACAAGTCCCCAAGCATCCAGGACTCCCAGTCAGGCCAGCTCTGACCCACAGGGACTCCTCCAGACCGCAGCATCCTCCAGCCGGGTCTCTCCAGGTGACAGCACCCGGAGCCTTGTGCTGCTCCCTGCCACCATTCAGTGACCACACGTCATTGTCCCCAGGCACCTCGCAGGGCACTGCTGGCGATGGCCACAGTGCTCCCCACAGGCACACACCTGACCCGGGATGTGAGGTGTGCAGCCCAGGTCAAGGACGGGCGGTGCCACCCACCGTGGGAGGTGACTTGGTGGCAAAGAGAAGCTCAGCAGCTTCCCTGCCTGGTGTCCCCATCCCCAACCCCGGTACTCACTGGTGTTTGCTGTGAAGGAGGGGTGACGCGTGGCTCCCTGGGTGACAGCGGGTGGCGGTGGTGGCATGCTGGGTGGCGTGGACCTGGACTGTGTCTTGACATCAGCCGGCGAGTCGGGCATGGTGGCAGCCCCCGGCTCCGCGTTATCTGCGGGGAGAGGGCGGGGGGGTGAGCAGGACAGCACCACCATTCCCCTCCCAGCAGGGCCTGGGGACAAGAGGGGACCCTGGGGGATGACCTGGGTGTCCCCGCTCCCCGGCACAGGGTGTGTCAGCAACCCTCACCCCAGGGAAAATGTGGGAAGTGGGGTGGTGCCTGGTGTCCTGCGGGATGATGGGGATGGTGACCAGACCCTGCAGAAGGGTGGGGACAGTGCTCTGTGGGTGCAGGGTGGGGGGGGACAGGGCTGAGCACCCGCTTGCCGCATGGGTGGGTGTCCCTGCAAAGCCACCACTGTCACCTCCCAGCACTCTCCTGCACACGTCTGGGCCTTCTGCTGACTGACAGCTGGTCTGGGGGTACACACAGCCAGGGGGTACACACAACCAGCAGCTCAGGGCTCTGCCACCAGCTGTGGTGACAACAGGACCCCCACACCCACCAGTGACCATCCTGGCGACAGCAGCACTGGCAGGGCCCAAACACCCCCTGGCAGCAGCATCCCTGGGGCAGGGTGACAGCCCCGGCTCCTCCGGGTGGTGGCACAGCCCTGGTGCGGTGACAGGTGAGCACTGGTGGTCCCTCATTGCCCCCCCAGCCCGTGCTGGCACCAGCCAAAGAAAGGAGGGGGCAGAGCTGTCCCCGGGGTCCCCCTGTGCCCGGCGGGCAGGGCTGGTGAGCACTGCTCTAATCTCTGTGGTTAATCCCCGGCAACTGCTGGGAGATTAACTGCAGCCTGCAAGAGCACATTGTCCTGGCTAAATAAAACCAGGGCCTCAGCCCCGGCAAGGTGCTGCCAGAGGTGGCACATGAAGGACTGGGGAGAAGGGGGTTCCCCTTGTCTGTCTTCTCCCCTAAAATCCTCAAAATCCTCTAGACCGCGTAGCATCCCGCCCCATAACACAGCCCTTTCTTTGGATCTGTGCCCAAATATCTCAGAAAAACACCTTTCATTTGTCTTCCCATGGCCATGCCCATCTGGGGGCAAAGCTTCCTCACTGCTTAAATCCCCACTCTTCATGTCACAGGGTGTGGGGACAAGCTGCAGTGGCTTGGGGACAGCCTGAACCCTTGGTCCCTGCCTGCAACCCTGGCACCATCCCTGCCTGCATCCCCATCCCTGCCTGCATCCCCATCCTTGCCTGCATCCCTGGCACACACCATCCCTTCCCATCCTGAGGGGAAACCATGGATCCACTCCCTCTGGCACCAACACTCCTTTTCCACCACTTCCCATCAGGAGGAAAGTTTCCACAAAGCTGAGCAAACACCAGGGAAATGGAACCTGGCTCATTTTTTTCTTTCCTTTTCATGTCGCTTTCTTTTGTTTTTTTTTTCTCCTCTGAGTCCTCATTTTTCTCCTGAGATGTTTGCTCCCCCACTGCCAGGTGAGCCTGGGGATGAGGGATGGCCCCAAACCCAATGGGATTTTGCAAGCCCAGAAATGCCCAAACCAGAACCTGGGCTGCCCAACAGATCCAGCCCCAGCACCAACCAACCCTGTGCAGGATGGGATGAGCTCTGTGATGGGTGAAGGGGGTTTTGAGGAGAACCTCCAAAAAAATCATTCCCCAAAACCACTCAGACTCTATTGGAATTTTTTTCTTCCTTTTTTTTTTTTTTTTTTTTCCTTTCCTCTTTCTTTGGGGTAATTTGTCCCAGCCGCTCAGGGCTGTGTCTGTTTTCCTCCATCTGGTTTCCATTAGGCCTGTGCAGCCCAGATGAAGAAGTAATGATAGAAAAATAAAAAGATTAGTATTTTCTCCACTCCTGGAGGGAGTGGGTGTCCCCCACCCTGCCCCCTGGGGCCAGCTGGACCCTGCAACCCTTCTGTGACCTCAAGCCCCCCCGTTCCTTACAACAGAGGGACCCTGCATGGAGACAGGGAGGTGACAATCCTGGTGAGTACCTGGGCTGGCTGTTCTCTCCAAAAACAGGGATGGAGAGGACAAGCAGCTGCCCAGAAAGCTCCAGCTTCCCACAGCTCTCCCTTACCAGGCTGGGCTGAGCTTCCTTAAGCGACGAAGGGGTTAAAAAAAAAATAAAATTAAAAACCCCAGCATCCTTCATGCTCTCCAAATGGCCACAAATGAGATCCAGATGCTGGAGGCGACGGTCTCTCCTGGCTTGGTCTCTCCCTGAAGCCAGGCTTGCCTCAGAAACAAAGGCAAAAGCATTCCTGCTCCTCAGCTGCTGCTGCCACGGGGGCCAAGAACAACTCCCCGATAAGATGGGGAGGGACACAGAGCCACCCCAGCTGGAATTATTTAGGGAAGCACGCAGAGCTTCTCTCTGCCACGTGCAGGAGAGCCTGGCAGCCCTGCTGGGAGCTGCAGGGCACTGGTGGTGTCTGTCCCCTGGCACCCATCCCCTCCCCAGGGCCACGGTGGCTGTGGGGGTAGGTGACAACAGGCAGCTGGGAGGTGGCTCATCCCCAGCTGAACCTGGAAGGGGAGAGAGGAGGGCGGAGGCAGAAGGATGCTGGAGGGAAGCTGGAAGGTGCCCCAGGGCTGCTGCCCACCCCAGCACTAATCCTGTTGCTGACGTGTCCCCTGCACACATTTTGGGGACCATGAACCAAACCCCTAGGGCACTGGTCTGGGGACCTCTCACCACAGGGAGAGGCCACCACAAGGAGAAGAGGGCACAGATGTGCCTGGTTGTGCCCTGCCTGCAGGATCATCACAAGGATGCTCATGCAGTGCTTGGCTCTGTCTTGCTCTTCCACCCAGGGAGGTGCCAGCCTGGCCCAGGATGGGTGACCCTGCCATGCCAACCAGCCCACAGCTTCGGGCATTGCCCTTGGGGTTGAGCTGGGCTGGAGATGCCCTTGGCAGTGGTTAGTGAGCCAGCCTTCATCCACCATCCTCACCTTGCCCACCCGGGTCCTGGGACCCACCAGGGCACCCACTCCCCACCCACCCAGCACAGGGAGCCAAGCAGGTGTCACCCTGCTCAGATCCATCCTGATTTTCTTCACTTTCCCAAGGTGAGCAGTCCCTGCACCAGCACCCTGGGGTGTCCAGGGGTGCACCATGAGCAATGCTCCTCACACAACCAGGGAGGACCCGGGCACCTTGTCCCCATGTCAGCCGTGCAGTGACAAACATCAGCACCCCAAGCCCAACAAACCCCATTTCTCAAGGCCCAAGGAGCTGCCCCCAGAGCCACCCCCTCAGCCCAGCACAGGCTGTGCCAGCCAGCTCCTGCTCCCGTGTGGCCAGGGAGGAGTGAGATGGGTTGGATTTGCCTCAAAACAACAACAACAACAACAAAACCCAAAAACAGCAGCACAGCAAAAAACCCAACAACAAAACCCTGTGCCCTCTCTGTTTTACAAGCCTTCATTTGCTATTGTTTATGTAAACAGGTAAATTGTTTCGTATCTCAATTAAAAACATCTGCCACATAAATGAATACCAATTAACTCATCCTGTTTTTAATTACTCTGTTAATTACACACAGGCAGCAAAAAGGATGGCAGGGGAATAGGGAAAGCATGCTTGCAAACCTCCCCCCCTTCCCCACCTTGCTCTTGGCAAGGATCCGAAACGTGCCCAGATAATGATGGATGGAGGTGGCTGGTGAAAACTGTGGCTCGTCGCCAGCCCCAGAAAGGCTGCTCCCTCCCGGCCTGGCCGGGGGCTGCCAGGGTGCCTCGTTGGGGTATTTCCCTGCACCCTCCTTTGCCACCCTGTTTTAGAAAACCCAGACCCCATGGGACGTCATTCCCCGCGCCCTTAGTGGCCGTGGCACATCCTTGGGTTGGCTTTCCTGCCTCCTGCCCCATGTTTGCTCCAAAAATGTGTCCCAGGCCAGAGAAACCTCGGGATGGGGAAGGGCGGGAGGGTGGAGGAAGGGCAGGGGGAGGGAGGAGGCTCCACGCCGGCAGCATCCTCATGGACCGGGCGCATCCTGGAGGTGCCCGCGCCGTCCCCGGGACCCCTCCTGCCACCCAGGGACAACACCTCCCCCTCGGAACAGTGACAGGGGGTGGGTGCCACTCTCCAGCTGAGCCGGCAGTGATCGCCAAGGGACCCCTGGTGCCGTCAGCCCCTCGCCACCCCCCCTCCCCGGCTGCGGGAAGCTTTCCAAGCGAGCAGATGGGGCAGGGGAGCGGCGGCAGCGTGGAGGAGAGCAGAAAAGGCTATTTTCTCACGCTACATATTTTACAAGTCGAACATTTTGTGCATTTCAGCTTTGCCTGAAAAAGCATCTCGGGCTCAGCCCCGAGGACTCGGCGCCGGAGCCTGTGAGTCAACAGCGGCTGGAGGCGAGGCGGCTGGAGAGGGGCTGGGGCTGGAGTTCCCCCCCATGCAGGGGGTCAAGGCTAGGGAGGAGGGGGGGGTCCACTGACCCACTGCTGCTGGAATGGCCAAGGATCCCCTCCAACCCCCCCAAGCCGGGGCACAGCCTCTGCTGCAGGCACTGCCTGTGTCATTGCACCCTGAGGCCACTCTCCGAACTGTCCCACCAGCAGCACCTGGTCAGGGGCTGATCCCCCCCGGGGGGGCTGGCCGGAGCTTGCCCCCACCCAGGGAACACCCACATCTCCACCTCCTCAGCCCGAGGGCTGTGGGTGCATCCCCACTGTGCGCGATCCACCGCCCCGTTGCCAAAGGGACACCCCAAAAAACAGCCCGACACCCCAGAGCTGGACGCTCCCGGGAGGTCAGGGAGAAGTTCGGTGCTAAAACTGGAGCTAAAATGCTCCGATTTGCACTTTTTTTTTTTTTTTTTTTTTTTTTTTTTTTTTTTTTTTTNTTTTTTTTTTTTTTTTTTTTCAGCCACCGGCGTGCACAGGGACATTCCTGCCTGGAGGTGGCCTTGGTGGCTGGAGCGAGAACAAGTGGCACGGGCAGACAGGGCACTCGGGGGGCGTGGGGGGGTTTGGAGGCGGAGAATAGTTGGGGAAGGGAAAACATCCCCCTCCAGCCGCCAGCGCCGGCGGGGAGCTCCCGGCCAGGTCCCTGCAGCGTGGGAACGCGGAGGCACCGCCGGCTCCCCGGGGACCCCCCGCCGGATCCTGCCCTGCAGCCGCCAGGATGGAAACAGCTCCAAGGGGTTGCTGGATCCAATCGTGCATCCCCACAGCCTCTGGGCTGCTGCCTTACTGCCTCTTTTGTCTCTTTTGTGGTGGTTTATTTTCTTTTGGTTTTGGGTTGTTTTTTCTTTTAAACCACGGGCTCCATTTCAAGGCGATTTTGCCCATTGTGAGGTTGAATCAAGCAAGACAGGAAAAAAAAAATATTAATGAGAATTTTGCAAAATAAACAGGAAATCCCTGGGAAGTTTTCTGGAAAACGTTGGTCAGCATCTTCCAAAGGAAAGCTCCACGGGCTCGTCAAGGTGGGGTTGCCCCTGGGGAGCCTCAGAGACGGCAGAAAACAAGCTTGAGGAAATCTAAAAATAAGCCCTGAAGAAGGCAACGGCACTAACGCCAGCGGTGCCCGGGCAGGGGGCTGTCCCTTGTGCCACTAGCCTGCTGGCACCCCGGGCTGGCCACCACGAAGCTCACAGGGGCCCAGCCTTGTCCCCAGCGGCTGCAGCCGCTCGATCCACTTCGTGGTCCAAAGGGACAAACCGGGGCTGCAGCATCCAACCCGCAGCCCCTCAAGACCCCCCAGCAGGGTTCGAGCTGCACCCAGCTCCCTCCCAGCACCCAGGAAGTCCCCTTGTCAGGATCAGGCCCTGCTCTGCCCAAAACCTTCTGCACAAGAGGATTGTGCCGGTCTGGCCGGGGGTAAAAGGAGTGTCAGTGCTGGTGGGGGGGATTGTGCGCCCTCCTGGGGGGGTCCTGGCTCCCTACCCTGCTGCCAGCACCCACTGACACCTCCCCGGCAGCCCTGCACGCCCTGCTTGACCCCCGAATCAACACACCGTCCCCCATTAAGAAACATAAACACAGACATTTATGGGGTGCCTCCCCACCCGGGGGGTCTCACAGAACTCCGCACCCCTCCCCTGGGCGGTCACAGGGCAGGGGGGGGCGCGCAGGGAGCCCAAGTACCCTCTGGACCACGCCGCGGATTTAACCCAGCACCCAGCAGAACCCGGACCCGATTTCCACGGCGCAGCCACTACCACCCGGATCCTGCCGGGGGTTTTCCAGCCTGCAAAGCACCCGGCTGGAGAACGGAAATTCAGGGAAGGGACACGGGGAATGTCAGCAGGGACCTGCCAGCCCCACGGCCCCCTGACCATGAGCCCGGGGGGCTGCTCAACCCTCCCAGCCTAAGTCAGGGCCGAGCACTGGGGTATTTTTCCACCCCACGCCCTGCGAGTTTCTGGTTTAAAGGACAAATCTCGCACCCACACGAGGCCCCGCTGCCTGGAACCAGCACCCACCCAGCACCCCGCGCCAGCACCCAGCACCATGGAAGAACAGCCTCACACACACACGCACAGCTCGGTTTTTCCTCCCTACCAGCCAAGCTCTGCAGGTTTTTGGGTTTTTTCCAAACAAAACATCTGCCCGTTCCCTGGGTAAAAACCTTACCTGCCAGCGCCGACACCGGCAGTGAAAAACCCCTCGGCACAGCCAACTTCATCTCCACTTGCCTTTCCCAAAAACAAACCCTCCAAACTTCTCCTTCCGTGGAAAAGGTGCGGTGCAGCAGGGACCTGCTTTCAGCCACCCCTGGAGACCCAAGGGACTGCCTGGGTGGCCTCGGGGGGCTCCTCACCCCGGGCCGGGGGGTGTCGGGGCTGTCAGCATCCTCCCCGGCTGCTGCTCTGCATTGCCCAGGGGGTTTGGAGCCGGTTTCCCCACCTCTCCGTGCCCCGTAGCATAGCAGAGCTCACCCCGCCGCCGTGCCGGTTTTTTTGCAGTCTTCAAGTCGCTCGGCAAAAGGAGAGAATTAGTATTCCTTTTAATTAAAGGCAGGGGGAAAAAAAAAAAATTCTCTTTGTTCCTGAACAGAGGGAAGAGCTCAAAAGCTCTTCCTAAGCGAGAGAGACGAGACCATCGCTGCGATTCAAAGCCACTGTCACCGTGCACGTGACCTCAAATTAAAAAAAAAAAAAAAAAAAGACAACAACCAAAAAAAACCTCAAACAAAACAAACAAACAAAAAAAACACCCCGACAAAATGAAACCCAGCAGCGGCTCCTCTCCCAAACCGGAGCAAAGTTGCAAAGCTTTTGTTGGCTAACACAGGGGAGGGGAAAAAAAACAAAAACAAACCCTAAAATCCAACAAAAAATGTGCGTTTAACCAGAGAACCAAACGCTCTACGGGATCCAAAAGCAACATCCAGGGATGAGAGGGAGAGCCGGCTGGGTGTCACCGCGGTGCCAGCTCCATCGCTTCGCCGAGAGCATCCCCGCAGCAGAGCCAGGCCCCGGCCGGAGGAGCGGGACCCTGCTGGGTGGTGGTGAGGGTGAGCAGCGAGCTGGAGGCTCCCTGAGCCATCCTTCCTTCCTTCCCAAATCCACAGCCAACACAGCCGTCCCCCGAGAGGACGCGGTGCCTGTCCCCAGCGGGGACACATGTCCTCGAATTGTAAACACAGAATTTTGCTGCTGTCACTGGAACATCATCCCGAACCGGCCCTGGGGCTGCTGGAACACCATCCCGAACCAGCCCTGAGGGTGGTCTCACAAACTCTCCCGAGTGGATCAGCTCTTCCTAAGCCACAAAACGTGGCTTCCAGTTCCACATCGGTGCCGGCCGGAGCGGGATGTAGAAGCTCGGAGGAGGAAGGGATGCAGGGACATCCTTCCCCGGGGGAAAGATTGCAGGACACCGACTCCCGTGGGCTTTCCCCGGGGTACCCCGCGCTGCCCCCGGCTCTCGGAGCTGCCCAGGACGGGGAGAAGAGCGCAGGCAAAGCCCCGGCCCCTCCGCGGCAGGGGAGAGGGGTCCGCTCCCTCCCTGCCTCTCCCGGAGGAACCGCTCCTAGCGCTGCCCGCTGAACCGACGGCGGCTCCGGTGCCCGCTCGCCCGGAGACAGCAGCGGCGGGGACCACTCAGGCTCGGGTACCGCCAGCATCCCCGTCCCCTGCGCACGGGCAGCTTCACCGATACCGGGAGCATCCCCCGGGCACCGGGAGCATCCCCAGCCCCTCTTCCTCCAGGAGCACTCCCCGGGAGCCTCCCAGAGTCCTGTGCACCGGGAGTATCCCCCGGGCACCAGGAGCATCCCCCGCCTCTCTTCCNGAGGAAGGGGGGCACGGGGCTAAACGGAACCGGGGAGGGTCAACGGCACCGGGGGCTGAAGGTCACCGGGGTTCTGAACGGGGATACGGGGCTGAATGTAACCCGGGGGTGTCAACGGCACCGGAGGGGTTAACGGGGACGTGGAAGTCAATGACACCGAGGGGGCTGAACGGGGACAAGGGGCTGAGTAGAACCGGGGAGGGTCAGCTGCACCCCGGGGGCTGAGCGGAACCGGAGGGGTTAACGGGGACGTGGGGGCTGAACGAGAGACACGGGACTGAGCGGGGTTAACGGGGGGTGAACGGCACCGGGGGCTGAGCAGCACCGGGGGTGTGCATGGGGCACTTCATGGCACTGTGTGGTCACAGCACAGCTAACCCATGGCTACTACACAGCTGGTTCGTGGCCACCATGAGACCATTGGTGACCACAAGGTCACTGTGGGCCTATTAATGACCATGGCATGGCCACTGTGTGACCACTGCACAGCCATTCTCCTCCACGTCACCCCACCGATGGGGTTGCAGCAAGAGGGTGCTGCAGTCCCCTAACCCACCCCAACCTCCAGCCCTGGTTTGTTCCCCTTACACCCCCAAGACTTGCCCTGTCCTGTCCTGACACCCTCACTGTGGTCCCACACCCTGACCCAGTGCAAGCTCCTCAATCCCAAACTCATCCCCAGGGACCTGCCTGAGGGGTCCTGGCAGGGATTTGCCAGGAGAAGGCACAATCTCTTCCTCCAGCTCCTGGTTAACTTGAGGTGTAAATGAAGGGGTTGAGCTGAGGCTGAACAGTGAGACCAGGGGGTCTTTGCAGGGATCTCAGCATCCGAGGAGGCCGGAGCATGCACTGCAGTGTTCATGGGGTAACGGGGTTGGAGTGTGGGTGGTGGGGTCTGCTTCTCCAGCACCGGGTGTGCACACTCTGTAATTTTGGTCTATTGAAGGCGTAATTCACGACTGTGAAAATAAACATTTGTGTTAGCTCGCTTTCTCTGGCAGGCCCGGGAGGAATGGCAATAATTCCCTGCTGGAGTGGCTGCACGTGGCCTTGGTGGCTGAGACAAAGCCCCCCCAGCACCCATGGCCACCTCCTTGTGGAGGGTGTCACCATCCTTCCCCACGGTGTCACCAAACTGTTCCCGGGGATCCCTGGATGAGAGGAGGTGGGGAGAGAAGTCCCACTACTGGGCAAAACCGGGGGTAACCGTGAGCTGCAAACTAAATAATTATAAATTGTGACACTGTGAGTAAAGCCGGTGGAGCCCAGCACCGGCTCGGGACCCCTCCCTGCCCACCTCAGGCCCTGCTTTTGTTTCCTTGGGCTGTTTTGGGGGTGCTCCCACCTGCAGCAAGGATGCTCCAGCACCCGCCCTGAGCCACAACCCAGCTGGGGCAGGAGGGAAGTGGCCTGAGTCACCCTCCTGCCGTCCCCAGGGCTGTCCCCACTCAGCCAGGAGGCAGGGCTGGCCCCAGGGCTCCCGGGGTTTATCCCTGCTGGGTGCTGAGGGCTGGTGCTTCCCCTTCTGCATTTGCATCTTCCCAGCCTTTATCTTCCTCCCAGTCTCGGTATTGCTGCAATTACAGACACTTTAAAACACAATGATCTGGCTGTTAGCGTGATGGATGACAGAACCTTTCTGTCTGGTTTAAATCACTGCCGAGAGTGAGCGAACTTCCCCGGCTTAACCTCTTCGTGCCCTTCTCCCTGTCCACTCCGGGCTGGGTGATGCCGTGGGGGTCCCATGGGGGGGGGGAACAAAGCAAAATTTGGCATCCCTGGGGGCATCTGGGAAGCATCCCCCACTCCTCACCCCACCCCACGTGGGTGCGGCGGGGTGGATGTGGCACAGTGGGGCAGGCAGTGGGACCAGCCCCACTTCGGCAGTGCCAGCCACCCAGTGCAGAAAGGAACGGCCGGGCTGGGAGATAAGGGGCTGCCAGGACTCGATAGCCAGCCTGGATCCAGCCCAGCTCAGGACCTGGCAATCCTTCCCTGCTGGCAAATCTGGAGCAGGATGAGGCCTCACCAAGTTTCCACCCAGTAGAGAAGGTGTAAACTCCTGGATGGACTCGGTGTGGGTGACAGTGGAACATGATGCAGCCCCACATATGATGAGGATTCCTGCTCTCTGAGGAGTTAGCATCTTCCCCCCATGCTCTCCTCCCCCTTCCCACGGGTGCCTTGGTCCCACGGGAGGGTGTGGGCACCATCAGCCATTGCTTCTGCTCCTGGGGAGGAGGGATGGATGTTCCCCATCCCGGCTGGGAGTGCACAGGGAGAAGGCTGGGAGAGCTGCTGAGGACCTGCTGCTGGCACAGGGGGTCCCTGAGGCAGGGCCTGGGGGCGAGGGGGGAGCCCACGGGGGCCGGTGTGGCATGTGCCAGCAGATAAGGTGCTTGCTGGGTGCAGATGAGGGCAACTGGTACCAACCCTGGTAGGAAATGGTCACCACCACGTGCCACCAGGGCCCGTATCTGTCCTTGCACATGACCCCCCCCC
>JAAWXA010000018.1:18279214-18328094 GCA_038090715.1 Florisuga fusca
GGGTGCAGGCTCCTGGCTCCAGCAGGGCTCAGTGCTGGGCTGAGCTCCCCAGCCACTGCCCTGCCTGGTGCTGGGAGGGTGAGGGCTGAGGTTGCTGTGTCAGGGCAGCAGACACTCTGCTGCCATCATCTCCCAGGGCCTCCTGGTGACAGAATCTGTCTCTGGTGAGCCAAGCCCCTGGCAGAGCACCCCAGTTCTCCCCGAGCCAGGGGCAGGGAAAGGCCCCTGGGGTCACTTTGCTCTGTTCCAAGTGTCTGTGGGGCTGATGCACCCGGCCAGCACCAGCCCTGAGCCCCCAGGCCTGAGCTCCAGGTTCTGCTCCATCCAGCCCAGGCTGGTGCTGGGGTGCAGAGGGGATAATGGGGTTTTTGGAAGCAGCTGTCCAGCAGCTCCCCCCTGCTGCAGAGCAGTGTGAGGGGCAGTGAGTGCACCAGGGACACGAGGCAGTGCTGGCCTGGAGCACGGGGTGATCCTGGCAAACAGTCACCTCTGATTAATTACTCTTATCATCATCTAATTAATCACCTCTTGTCATCTGGGGCAGCAACACCTCACCAGAGAGCCAAACCTGTTCTCTTTGGGTTCAGCTCCGGGTGGTCTTCTGCCTTTGTTTTACGTTTGAGTCTCTCCAGAGCACTGGAAAGGTGTCACCCAGACTGTTGTGACCCTTTTGGGGTTTTTTTCCCCACCCTGATGGTCACGAGTGCAGGGGTCACACCCTCAGGGGCTGGAGCATCCCCACCTCCCAGGTGCTTCCCTGCAGGGAAAAAACAAATTGAGAAAAAACAAATGGAGGTTGAAAAGCAAAAGAAAATCCGTGTGAGGCCCCTGTCTGGTGGAGAAATGCTCTGAAGTGTGTGTGGGGGGGCTCTGGGGGGCTCCCAGCTCTGGCTGTGCAGAAACAAACACTTGGTGCTGTCAGGGGGGTCTGAGCAGCCTCTGCTGGGCTCAGCCCGTCCCTGAGGAGCTGCCACTTCTCCAGATCCTTTTTGTTCCAGCTCCTCCCCATGGTGGGAAGCTGAGCTGGGAGCTGAGCCTCTCCACCAAGAAGCATTTATCAAAAACCTGCTGGAAGATGAAGTCACTGCTGCTGGCATCAGGGGAGTGTCACGTTCCCTGGGAGGGGCTGGGGGGCTGACTCCCTCTGGCCACCTCCTCCTGCTGGGGGCTCTCCCTGGGGACCCTGCAGAGGGGGTTTAACCCCAGCCACCAGCAGCAAACCCCTTCTCCTGCTGCCCCAGCTGCTGCTTCCCTCCCGGGGTCCCTCTTGGTGTTGGTTTGTTCCTGCTGAGCTTCCTGCTGCAATTCCAGAAAAATTATCCTAAATATTTGAGAGTTGGCAAAAAATTAGGGTTAGGGTTAGGGTGGCAGGGTTAGGGTTAGGGTTAGGTCTGGGCAGGGAGAGCTGAGGATTCCTCCAGGCCATCCCCTCACTCCTCTCAACTGAGCTCTTCCTCCTCTTCTCCTCTGCAGTCTCCCCTGTGAAGAATTCCCATAGTCCAAAAGAGCAAATTTTGGGTACTCCTTCCCAGTTCCCACTATTTTATTTTATTTTATTTTATTTTATTTTATTTTATTTATTTTATTTTATTTTATTTTACTGTACTTTATTTTATTTTATTTTAATTTTTATTTTATTTTATTTTTCTGACTTCTGCAAGTGGAAAGGTTGATGTCATCTCAGTTCCTGAGCACCCAGCTGGGCTGAGCCGTGGCTGTGCCAGCCAGTGGTCTCCCTCTGAAGCTTTAATGTTCCTGCTGCTTCTTGCTGCCCCTGTGTGGGGTGTTCTGGGCTGAGGCAGTTGTGTTGGGCTCAGCTCAAGCTCTGGGTGGCTCCTGGTGCTCGTCCCTGTGCTCTGCCTGGCTCTGCCTGCTCCCAGCTTGGCAGTTCCAGATGTGTTTGAGCACACCCATAGGTCAGGGGGTGTGAGGCTGTTGCTTCCCTGTTGCTGGGAAGCAGCTGCTGGGCCTGGGGAGGGCTCTGCCTGCCCGTGGTGCCTTGGGAGCTGCTCAGCCACTCCTCTGTCACCTGGGAAAGCTTTGGATGAGCTGTCAGGTTTGGATGTGCTGTGGCTCAGGGCAAAGCTGACCCAGGGGGGAATCCTCCAGTGGGCTGAACCTGAGGGGTCTTGGGTTTCAGCTCAGGCTCTGTGCTGCCCAGCCCCAAGCTCAGAGGGAGGAGTGGGGAAAGAAACTGCAGATGGAGAGCCAGGTGCTGTTGGATTTCTTTCAATGCTGGTCCTGTGGAGTTGGGGTGGCACCTCAAGCAGCCACTGCTTCATGTCCTGCCAGCACTGAGGGGTGGGGAGTCCTTGGGGCTGTTTCTGGGGCTGGGCAGGGGCTTTGTCTCCTCTCCCCCAGGCAGGGACGGGCTCTGGGGTGCAGCAGTCTGAGGCAGAAACATCAATAATACAGTGGGTGTGATAGAGATGGAGGCTGCCACTTCTCCCCTGGGGGAATAAGCCCCTGGGTAACTGCTCTGCTTACTTACCTGTTCCTCTCCTTGCTTTCTGCAGAAGCACCTGGGAGGCAGCAGTCTGGCAGGATGATGATCTCCCTCCTCTCCCTCCAAGCCAACCGACCCCTTCAGTGCCTCACCCGGGCCTTGCACCCCTCCAGATGGGAGCTGTGTGGGCAGAGGAAGGGGTTTGGCTGTCCCCACAGGGCTCTGCAAACTGCCCAGGAAACCTCCAGCAGTGACATCACCCCTGTCTTCAGCAGGGCTCTGGCTTTTGGGGACAGAATTGCCATTATTGACCAAGCTGGGGAGCACACCTACAGGGACCTGCTGAGCAGGAGCCTGAGCTTGTCCCGGGAGATCTGCAGAGCTCTGGGCTGCTCTAGCAGGGACTTGAAGGAGGAGAGGATCTCCTTTTTGTGTCCCAATGATGCCTCCTACGTGGTGGCCCAGTGGGCTTGCTGGATGAGTGGGGGCATAGCTGTGCCCCTCTACAGGAAGCACCCAGTGCCTGAGCTGGAGTACGTGATGCAGGATTCCCAGAGTGCTCTGCTCCTGGCAACTGAGGAATATCTGGAGAAAATGGCCCCTAGTGCTGAGAAGCTGGGAATCCCCCTTCTGCCCCTCCTTAGGCCTCCCAGTGCTGGCTCCTTGAGTCAGGCAGCAGTGGAAGAGGGTCCCTTGACCACCTGCTCCTCGTGGAAAGACAGAGGAGCCATGATCATCTACACCAGTGGGACAACAGGCAGGCCAAAGGGTGTCCTTAGCACCCACCAGAACGTCCAAGCTGTGGTGAGTGCTGCTTTCCCTCTGCACTACTCCTGCCAGCTGGCTGAGCTCTTGTCCCTCAGAGGACACTGGGGGTTGCAAACACCAAAGCAGGACTTGTCTGCCACAACCAGTTTCCTACCCAGAGCTTTGGGGCTTGAAATCCCTCCCTGCTTCCAAGGTGAGCACCCAGGAGAGGGAGGCTCCTCACCCTTGTCCTTTTGGTGTTGCTGCAGCCCGGGGCAGGTGGGCTCCTCCCCTTGCTCTGAAAGCAGGAGGGGTGAGACCTGTCAGGGAAAGCTGCTCCCTGTGCAGCTGCCTTTCCAGCACTGCCACAGGGAGGAATCTTTGTCTCTGACTGGAATATGAGGTAGGCCAGTGCTGTGTGAAGCCTCTGCATTATTCAGTTATCTGATATCCCCGAGGCAAAACCCCCTCTCTGAGCCACAAGGAACTGAGGTTTGTGCCTGCTGCCTCCCTCCCCACCTGGCTACCTGCTGGGCAACCAACAGACTCAGTGCCCCTGGGGAAAAACGGGCAGGGAATGCATCCAGCCTCACCAACACTTCCCAGAGCTTTTGCTCTTCTGGGTGCTCAGAATCTGCTGTGTGGGGAATGAGAGGAAAGCCTTGATGGATGGAGCCAGGGCTTGGCTATCTTGGGCAAAGAATCCCTTGCAAGTATGTTGATCATTTGGGAGGGTTGTTACTCTGCTGTGCAGAAAGCCTAAAACCTGCTCCCTGCCCTGGGGAAGAGGGCTGTGAATGGTGTGCCTGAATTCCATGGTTCAGATGTTTTGGGTGCTTTGGTTTTTTTGTGGGTTTTAAAATTTATTTTAATTTATTTTATTTTTAGATGGCTGGAAATAAGCTTTCCAGTTGCTGACGCTGGGCTCTGAAGTGCACTGCTCACCCAGAAGCCTGAGGTTTCAAGCTTTAGATAATTATCCCTTCATGTTTTAGAATTTTTTTCATATTTTAGTATTTTAGAAGCTTGATACAGTAATATTTTTTGCCTGCTTTCTGTTCAGCACAGTGACTTCCTGCTCTTACCCACTGTCCCTTACAGGTGGCAGAAACCCAACATCATCAGTGTCCAAACTATATCAACAAGAGTCTTGGGAAAATTAGGGGGTTTTTTTATTCCTCTTGCTGCCAGCTCTGCCTGTGCTGGTAATTCTGCAGTCTCTGCCCAGCCTTGCTGTTAACTCTTTACCTCTCAGAACGAGGGGCACTTTGCTGATGTATCCCAAGACACGTCCAGGCAAGGTGCAGGAGGTGTTCCCCTTGTATTCTGCTGTTGTGGTGGGAATTTTGCTTGTGCTGACCCTAAAGAAAGCTTGTTTAGTTTTGTGTCCAGGTTGAGGCTGGGGATTTCTGCTGCCAGCTCTGCCCAGGACCCCCAGGACCTGGGTCCCTGGGGCTGGCTGAGCACCGGGTCCTTCCTCCTGCCCTAACCTTGAGTTTTCTTCTGCAGACCACGGGGCTGGTTGAGAAATGGGAGTGGAAGAAGGAGGATGTTATTCTGCACGTGCTGCCTTTGCACCATGTCCACGGGGTGATCAATAAACTCCTCTGCCCTCTCTGGGTGGGAGCCACGTGCATCATGTTCCCCGAGTTCAGCGCACAGCCGGTGAGCCCGGGGGGGGCTGGGGGTTGTCTTGGAAATTCAGCAGCCAGACCCCATGTGCTTTAATTAGAGTGACTCTGGGTACAAGTTCTCAGGGAATTCCAGCCTGCTCAGCCCCTGCCTGCATACAGTTTGCTTTCAGCTGGACACAGTCTGGGGCAGACGTGCTCTGCAGGAGGCTGCAGCTTGTTTCAGTGTGACAGAGGGGACTGTAACGTTACACTGCCCCCCCCTCCTCATCTGGAGGGTCTCTGACTGGAGGTGGGATCTTCCGAGTACCCACTGAGAGCCTCTGCACCCAGGATTAAAGGTTGTTAATTTCCTGGTGCCTGGCAGGGTGGGAATACTGGGGTTTCTCTGGCGTGTTAGCGCTGTGCTGCCTGGTGGGTATTTTGGGTTTAGCAGCTTGTGTTTTCCCCCCCAATCCATTGTCCTCCATACAAAGTGTTTTGTATTCCATTACCTGACACACCACAGGCTTTGGAGTTGCTCACAGCCCTGGTAAGGACAGTTTTGGTGGTTATCACTGGCATGGAAACGTGGCTCTTCCTCTGTGGAGAAACAAACGTTGGCAGCTCCGGGGGTTTAGGCTCAGCAGTGTGGGAGAGAGCTTGCAAATGCAGAGCTTCTTGCAGGAAAGATGGCAGGAGGAAAACCTTCTTTGAATGCAGCAGAGACACACTTAGAATGCTGTTTTATTGCTGAGAAGCCAGTCCCAGCACTCTGCTTCTCTTGTGTTCCTTTGCCACCGTGGCAGACAGCCAACCCAGAACCAAGGAAAGGGCCTAGAACCAAGGCAGCCAGCAGGAAGTTCCCACAGTTCCTGGTCTCTGGGATCCAGCACCATTTGTCAACCTGTCTCCCAGAGCTGTGGGTGGTGTGAGAGACTGTTGGAGTCTGCAGTGTCACTGGGAAGGGAGTAATTGGGTTTGCAGATGCTGGTGCCACCTCGTAGCAGAAAGGAAATGTTGTTGGTACAGAACTGCTTGGGAATGTGAAAGGAGCCTGGACTTTGGAACTGAAGAGGGTGTTTTACCCACCTGTGTTTGTTTCCATGCTGAGTGAACTTGTCACACTGCAAGGACAAAGTGCAGAGGGGTGGGGTACACCCAGAAGCCCTTGTGCTGCTGTCAGGGGAGGGTGAGCCTGAGCTCTCATCTGAGCCACTGCAGCACCCTGTGCCTCTTCACTGCTTCTTTTTCTGCTCCTCAGAGGAGCAGCCACAGACAGAGAACTCTTCCTTTCTTGTTTCAAGATGGCTCTGCCACCTGACCACCCAGCACTGAACCTTTGCAGGGGGAGCAGCCCCAGACTCCAGAAGGGCAGCTCTGGATTTGGGTGTGCAGGGCAGGGGGACAGGGTGCTGTGGTAGAGGAAGGCAGGGAGGTGCTCTGGCTGTAGCCCGTGCTCTCTCTTCCATGTTTCCTGCCAAATTGTCTTCCCCCACGTGTAGGGTGTCACCCCAGGAGCTGAGGGTGCTGTAGGGGTGTGTGTCCCACCAGAGGTGCCCAGCCCTGGTGGTGCTGGGGAGGAGGCAGAGCCAAGCCCTCTGGAGGGCGCATGTCTCCACGTCCTGTGCTGCTGCTGATTGATTGTCCCTTCTCCCCTTGTGTTCCTCTGCTCTCTCCCAACATCTGCAAATCAATGAGCTGAGGCTGAAGGGTGGGTTGAGGCTGGGAGAGCAGGACAACCCCTCCTGCTGCCTCTGATCCCAGCTCTCCCCATGACTTGACACCCGAGGGCACCTGGGGACAGTGCTGGGGACACCCATTGACCCTGGAGGCTGAACTTGACCCAGGAGGTCGGCGTGGCAAGTGTGTTCTGTTCCCAAGGCTCTCAGGTGCACCTTCAGGCTCTGAAGGACATCATCTGCTTTTCTAGTTTGGTGTTTTGTTTTTTTTTAATTCCCTTTATTTTTCTGAGGGCTCCCCTGGGAGCAGCAAGTGGTTTGCTGGACACTACAAAGCCAGCACAGGAGGGCAGATCAGGCTTTCTGGTGGGGTTTAATGCAAGCAGCCTTCCAGTTCCAGCCTGTTTTCACCAGCTGTTTGCAAAATGCCCTCTTACTACTGAAATCAGCTTTCAGAAAAGCAGCAGAGTTTCAGTGGAGGATTTTGCAAAAGGAGCCCGAGTTGGGCTTGTGTGCTTCTTTTTTTCTTTTTTCTTTTTTTTTTTCCTGTTTTTTTTTTCCTCCTCCCTTGGCTGCACCTTGAGAAAGCAGCCAATTATAGTGTGATATACAGAAACTCGAATGGCAGCTAAAACACTTGACAGGCTGATCAAAACAAGGCTAGGAACTTACTCTCAACCTGCTGCAGACATATTTAGCCTTGAGTGATCCTGGCAAGGGTTCAAGAGAAACCGCAGCAGCGTGCCCAATGTGTGTTTGGTTTCTAATCACTAACACTTCATTATACAAAATAAATACTTTATTATTACAGTGTTTATTAAATTACACAATTTGTGGCATGCCTCATAGTCACGGGTGCAGATGCTGGTCTGGTTTTGGTGCTGGTTAATAATACATTTTTTTTTTTTCCCTTAGTTAGAAGATGTTCCGAGCCCCAGCCCAGGGCTTGCTTGTCCTTCCCTGCAGTGCAGTGTTAGGAGGTGGCATCTTTTCAGCCCCTTTCCGTCTGCCTTTTGGTAGCTGTCCAAGGAAAGGTTAAAAATCCAGAGTGTGGAGTAACCCCAGTGTCCTGACCAACATCCACACTCCCACCCCAACAGCCCCTGATGGCCCTGGCTGCCTGCGAGCCGTTGCTGAGGCCACAGGGGCTCATTAAAGTGCATTGAGATGCCTCAAGCGTGAAAGTTGCTGCATAAAATCAGGTCCTTTTTATTAAATGAGGACATCCATTACTTTGTACTAGCTCCTGTACATGTTATAATTCACTTTATAGCACCATCTGTTAGGACTGTCTTGCTTGAGCTTTTCGTAGCATCTTCTTTTATTGTAAGTTATTAAAAATATGGCTGTCTATTAATCATTTATTAATAAAGGGTTTATAAGCAGACCCTTAATTTCCATCATTACAGTCAGCTCAGATGTGATGGGCTCTGTCCTCTGGTGTCTGCTCCTGAGGATGCATAATGTTGTCTTTTTCCAGGTGAGGGTGAGAACTGGGAGGGCAGAAACCTCCCCCTTTGGATCCAGAGCTGAGCACCACCACCACCCTGTGCCATGCTCCCACTGTAACTTGTTCCCTGCTCCTGTTTGCAGGCAGGCAGCATTGCTCCTGGACCTCTTTGACATCCCTGTCTGAGGAAAACTGTGTGAATCTGTAGAGATTTGTACAATTTGGTGGCCAGAGGAGAAGGGATTAAGGCAGGAGGGAGTGCAAGGTGAGCCTTCTCCTAAGTGGCCACTGGAGAAAGCCCATGAGCAAGTTTTTCCTGAAGGTTTCTTAGGGCTTACCCCAAGCAGGCAGGAGAGATGCATTCCCCAGTGAGTGCCCCTCTCCAGCTCCCCTCCCCACACTGTGGCTGCTGCTTGATGGAGATGTCAGTGAGGCTGGAGAGACAGACCTGGGGGAATCCAGGTGTCCTGCATGCTCGTGTTCTTCTGGTGACAGGTGTGTTGATGGCCCCACTGAGGGCCAAGTCCTGGCTGTGCTGAGCACCCTCTGGATTGGAGCAAGCAGTGAGGTCAGTGTCTGCTCTGCAGGATGCTCTGCTGAGCCTTGGGGCTGACGTGGGTCTGTGCAAGCTGGAGTGGTGGGAACAGCTTGTCTTTGCTTTGGGCCACCTCTGGTCTCACCACAAGGGAGAGATGTCCTGCAAGCCCAGGGCTCCCTGTCAGCCCTGCATGTTCAGAGCCACGAGATGGGACCCTTTCAACCTGCAGTGCAGAAGGGGGGAATAAAAGAGTATTCAGATACACGAGGGGAATAAAATTTGCTCTGATGAGTGACGGGGGAAGCTGAGAGCCACCTCCACTCCCTGTGACCTGGTTGTGGCCTGTGCTGCCTGCCTGGCTCTGCTGGGCAGGTTTGGAGCTGTGTGTGCTGCCTGCAGACTGACAGCACTGCCTCTGCCCTGCAACTGCTTCCAGGAGAGATCTGCCAAGATGCAGCTTGGTTGCCCTGAAGTTCCAAAAGGAGCTGCTGTTGTGGTGCCAGTGTTGCTGCATGTCTGAGTTAAGGTGCCTCCAAGGACCAAGCCCTCTAAACATCATTTCTGGTTTATCAGAATTGTTAATTTGTGTGTGAGCCTTCTTTAGGGGTGTTTGTCCTGACGAGTGCCCCAAGGTGGTGACTGCCCTGGTGTGCTGGGAGTGTTGTCCCCCTGGCAGCCTTTTCTCATGGTGGGAGGGTGACACAGACCTGATGCTTGTCAAGGTTGCACGTGAGATGTTCCTCTGGAGCCTCTGCTGCTCCCTTCCACTCCTGCACCAAGCTCATCTCAGCTTCCTCCTGAAGCCCAGGGCTTGGATCTGCCAGCAAACTGTCTGTGCTGCTGTTACCTGGCCAAGGTGAGCCTGGGGCTGGGTGCTGGTGCTTTGTACCTTCCCCAG
The DNA here is from genome assembly GCA_038090715.1 of Florisuga fusca. Lineage (NCBI taxonomy): Eukaryota > Metazoa > Chordata > Aves > Apodiformes > Trochilidae > Florisuga > Florisuga fusca. The sequence continues at coordinate 18,288,586 of JAAWXA010000018.1, forward strand.
GAAGATCCAGGGCTTGGCAATCAGTCGCCCCCAGGAAGGAGAAGCTTGCACTGCAGCTGCAGTGAGTCTGTCACTTCTGCTGACATCCCCCTGAGCAGCTCTTTTCGTTTATTTTTTAAAAGAAGAGGAAATCCAAGCAGGGGGGTCTGGTCTCCAGTGAGCCAGCGTGGTTCAGAGTGTCTCTCCCATCGTTTCAGCAGGAGAAAGGCAATTGTCTTCTCATCCATTAATGGGGGGCTCCAGAGGAGTGATTTTATTTCAGACTCAGGAGTCAGTGGAGGGAGGAGCAGGTCACTGCTGAATGGATTGGGTTTGATCACTTCTCACAGACCTGGCTTTAAAAAAGTTGGAGTTTTTCTTCCCCTCTCCCCAGATCTGCCGTCTGTCCTCAGCATCTGTGAGGGAGTAATGGCTTTTGATGTGTGTGGGGAAAGCTGAAAGAAATGGAACCAGGGCCTGTCATATTTACTTATATTACCAGGTCCCAGGGAAAGCACTTGCTCCTTTCAGTATGCCTGTAGCATAGGAAGGGTTTAAAAGCTTCAGCCTGGAATGCAGAGGGGCTGTCAGGCTGCACTGATGAATAAATGATTAAAACCAGAGTCATGCAGAGCACAAAGAGTTCGGGGTGATAACAGACAGGAGACAAAGCCACCGAGGACCCAGTATCTCTTTGAAGAGAAGAACGTTTCTCTGCATGTTGCTCCCCAAGGCTCCGTGGCTCACTCCTCAGCAGAGCTCCCCGTGGTGCTTCCCCATCTCAGCTCATCCCTGTCTGCCTTTGCTGGGGATGAGCAGACACTGGGGGTGGGTTGTGTGCTCCCACTTGCTGCCAGTTGCTCCTGCAGATGCTCCAAAGATTTCAGGCAGCCCCTTCTTTGGGTGGTGGAAAACTGGAACTGGTTGCCCGGGGAGGTGGTTGAGGCCTCATCCCTGGGTGTATTCAAGGTGAGGCTTGGGGAGGCTCTGAGCACCCTGATGTAGTTGGGATGTCCCTATTTCCTGCAGGGGGTTGGACTGGGTGCCCTCTGGAGGTGCCTCCCAGCCCCAGTCACTCCGTGGTGCTGTGATTCGGTGCTGCCCGCACGGCAGCGATCGATGCGAAACGCAAACCCAGCTCCCCTGCCAAAAGGGAAGTAAAGGGATGATTTAACCTTGCATTAGGGGTATTGTTCCTTTTGAAAGGGTTTTAAAAAAAATTCAATAGCAGCTGAAAATGATACAATAATTTTCTAGAAGAGAGGAGCTGTTGTAGCTGTCAAGAGAGGCGGCAGTGTGGGCTGTCTGTTACGTTTGTGATCTGAGGGGAGAATCCAGGCTGATACTTGCTTCCTTTTCAGCTCTTTAGATGCTTTTGCCTGCATCTCTCCTGGCTGGTTTTGGGAGCCCTGTATTGGGCAAAGTCTTGCAAGATTTACCCTACAAAGGGTTGTTGCCACTTTCCCTTTGGTTTGTTTTTTTGTGTTAGAGGATGCCCAGGTACTGGAGGATTTGATGTTCTCTGTCTAGTTTACAGCATTCCCCATCTCCCTCTGCAGGGGGGGGCTCTCTAAAGGAAAAAAAGGTTATGGCCTTTTTCTCCTCTGTGTTTGCACTTCTTGCTTTTGTATTCCCCCCTCCTTGCTCACCATCCTACTGTCTGTGTGCTGGAAGAAACGTGTGGGAAAGGTCTCACAGCTGTGTGTGTTGTTGCTTACCCACTGCTGTAATTCCCTTCTGTTATTATTTATTTATTTTCCCACCTACTGATGACAAAATCCTACTGGTCAGCCCATGGAAATGCCCAGAGATTCTTTTTTGGAGTGGGAGGGGAAGAAAATCAGGAATGTTGGGTTGGTGGGAAGGCTCTTGGGAACAGAAGGTCTCCCACTTCTTGTGCTGGCTCAGGCAGCCCTCTCCCATGCTCCTGCCCTGGGCTTTCACTCTGTTATTGCTGGTAGGAAGCTGTTCCCACTCTTGCTTTCTTGCAGTTAGAGATTTTTTGTTTCTAGTCCTTTTATTTTTTAATCTTAAAAGGAATCTTGATCCCTCCCCTGAGCATCTGCCACCCACACCACTTCCCTCGTGTCCGGGAGCTCAGGCAGGCAGTGCCCTCTTTGCCTCCAGAATCCATGGCTTCCTAAAGGCACTTGGAGTCCTGAGGTATCAGGTGAGCAGCACACAATGAAATGATGGGCTGCCAATACCCTGTCCAGGGGGAATTGATGTGGTGCCAGTGACACAGGGGAGAAGGGAGGGGGAGATTGATTGTGCTCCCCTGAGCCTGCTGGTGCTGGAGGATGCTGCGTGCTGGGAGGGCAGAGCTGCCCTCTTGCTTCCAGCCTGGCCAAGCCCCAGGATTGATTGATGAGTCCCAGGTAACGAGACTTCCCCAGATCCTTCTTTCAAACCGTGCAGCTCTAGTTATAAATCAGAAGTAGGTGTAAAGCAGCTGGCAGGGCAGTGACAAACCCTCCAGACAGCTCGGGGTCTGCGGAGGCCTCGGGGCTGCCAGCTTCCTGCCACAGCTTGGGGCTTTATACCCTTAAAACACGTGTGGTAGGATCCAGATTTGGCAGAGCAGGAGCAGAGCAGGTGGAGATGTTTGGCTGGCAGCAGATCCACCCCGGCAGCTGGTGGCACAAATCCAAAGGCAGCTGCTTATCTTGAGGGAAAGAGGCTGTTGCTGGGGCGAGACGGACTGACACAGAAAAAGCTGTAAGGGAGGATTTTATCCAGGGCAGGAGCTGAGCAGGCATGCAAGGACAAGGGACTCTGGGGTCTGAGAGGGATCTGCTGTGTTTTGGAGTGATGGATTTGGTTTGTCAAATCCAAAGCCACGTGAAAATAACGCTGCTGCCTGGACAGACTGGAAGCCTGCCTGCCCTCCCCACAGCTGCTCAGGACTTGTGAAGGCAAAAAAACAAAACAAAACAAAACAAAACAAAACAAAACAAAACAAAAAAAACCAAACCTCCAACAGCCCCAAGCATCTGTCTCCCTTCAGTTCTTTCAGCACAGTCCTGATCCCTGCTTGCCATCACCTGGCTCCCCCTGCACAAGGCTCTTGGGAGCACCAGGCTTTGGAGAACAGGTCCATCAATTCAGCCTCTGGCTTTGGAGATGTCCTGCTGCATCCTGGTGCCTCCAGTGGGAGAGGTATTGAGGGTCTGAAGAGAAAAAGATCTTTGGGGAAGAGGTTGAGAGGAGTGTGGTAGGGCTTAGATGCTTGTAAATGCCAGTTTGAATCATATAATCACTGAATGGTTTAGGCTGGAAGGAACCTTAAAGATGATTTCGTTTCAACCCCCCTGTGTGGCCAGGGACACCTCCCACTAGCCCAGGTTGCTCTAAGCCCCCCTTTTTTTGCCTATTCCAGCTTTTTTTGAGGACTCATGCTGGCGGGTGGGGTTTCTGCAGGGGAGTGTGATGTTCCCTCCCTGAGAGCATAAGTCTAGGCAAGGCATGTTCCTCCTCTGCTTTCCCTGCTGCTCAGGAGGTATTTGCAGCACTCGTGTCCCAGCTCCTGAGGTGTCCAGGGGTGCATTTGTCTCACCCCATCACGGAGCATCTCCAGGCTGGGAGGCAGCATGACCTCCCCTCTGCTGGGTGGACTGGTGCCTCTGCTGGCCATGTCCTGCTCTGTTAAGTATAACAACATGATGCTGGTGGTTTTTGTTTTGTTGTTGTTGGTTTTTTTATTATTATTATAATATTTTTTTTCAGGAGCTGATTGTTCTGAAGCAGCAGAGTGAGAGACACGGGGAGGGAGGGGGGAGGTGGCAGCAGCACCGGTGCAGCCAAGTAGAAAGTAATGGAATAGAGCCCAGGATGGAGGGGAAGGGGGCAGAGTGACAGCATGAAGGAGAATCACTTGTTCACCTTCAATCAATCCCTCCTCTTTCTGGCCAGGGTGCATCTGAGCATGGGCAGGCAGGGGAGAGGAGCTGTGCCTTGTCAGGAGCTGTTAGGAAATACATTTGTCACCAACGGGGCAGGACCGGAGCGAAAGGCGGCCCCGGCACCGCAGCCTTTTTCATTTATTGATGCCTCTGGATCACTCCTGTCTCCTGGGAAGAGCTTACCGAGGGGGAAGGGTGGTGAGGTGTGGGAGGGATGGGCCCAACTGCAATATTTGTTGGATTATCTTGAAGGTCTCTGCAGGGGCTCACCAGAAGATGGACACTTGTGTTGCACTGGAGTCTCACTCCCATTTCCAGTGCATGATGTCTCTCTTCCCAGCCCTGTCATCCATCTTAAAAGCATTTTTCCCCTCAAAGGTTTGGGTCTGTGGCCTCCTGCTTGTGTGTTGTGGGTTTTCTGGGTGGGACTCAATGTCTTTCCAAAGAAGAGCTCCCCTGCTTTGAGAAGCTGGTGGCTTTGTGTGCCCTCTGAAGAGCTGTGCATGACGAGGGAACTAACTGATTGTGCCACAAACCTGTGTCTTAGTGAGCAAATTCTTGGCTGTAACATGACAGTACTAAAAAATGGTGTTTCCATCATCCTGTGCTTGTTGAGAGTGAAAGCAGGTGGGTGACCCACTGGTGGGATGAGAGAACAGAACATTGGGCTTTGAGTAGTAAAGGGCATGAAGAGGGTTGGGAGCTGTGTTCTGGATGTGGAGGAGATGCCTTCCAGCTGTCTGTGCTTTCCAGGAGCCTTAGAGAGCAGAAGTTTGACTCTTTTATGACCAGCTCAGGTGGGTTTGCTTTGGACAAGCCTGTTGCACTCCTGTGCCTCCATTCCTCCACTGAAGTGTCTGCAGAGCCCTTGCTTGTGAAGCTCTTCAGAGATGTTGAGCAGTTGGCATGGACAGCTCCAGCCATCACTTTCCTCCACGTTTGACTTGAGGTGTGTTTTTATACAGGTGTGTTCCTTTCTAGGTGTGGAAGAAGCTCCTGAGCTCCCAAGCTCCTCGTGTCAGTGTCTTCATGGCAGTGCCCACTATCTATGCCAAGCTGATTGAGTATTATGACCAGCATTTCTCTCAGCCACAAGTCCAGGATTTCGTGCGTGCCTTTTGCCAGGAGAACATCAGGTGGGTGAGCTGGGCCCCTCTGGGCAGGGCTTGCTGGTGGCTGTTTCCACAGTGGGGCTGATGAGGTTTCTTTTCAGCCTCACCACTTTGCAGTGCTGGTTGTTGTGCTTTGGTGTCTCTTTGACAAGAACCAGGGTGACATTATTTAATTATGAGCTACTCTTGCGTGGTAGAGCCAGAAGGGTCTGTGTGCTCATTATCTGTGTCACCCTACATGGAACAAGACCAAGGACTTTGTCCTGCAACCCAAGCTTGTACTGCAGGATCTCTTTTAGGGGACTGATCCATCTGAAATTCAAACCCCTATCAGACAGAGAAGCTGTGTGGGAGGAACGTCCTTGGAGGTGGTTAAAAGGCTTTGGTGGCTTCTGTCTTAAGGCTTCCTCTAGGAGCAGAGTTTATGTGTTAGCCTGCCAAGACCCTGGAGCACAGGGGCTCTCAGATCCTTTCTGATGTGGGGCTTCCTTGTGCAGGTTAATGGTGTCAGGCTCAGCAGCTCTGCCCGTGCCTGTCCTGGAGAAGTGGAAGAACATCACTGGGCACACCTTGCTGGAGAGGTATGGGATGACTGAGATTGGGATGGCTCTTTCTAACCCTTTGCATGGAGTCCGTGTCCCAGGTAGGAGTCTCCAGAGGGTGCACACTGTTGGGAGGCATTTGGCTGTGAAGCATTGTTGGTTTTTCTCACCACAGAGAACACAGATCCATTCAGCATTTGTCAGGGTTGAGGAGCAGGCTGTGGTTGGAATAATGATGCTGCTCGGGGAGCTGGCACTGGGAAGGCAGGAAGGGGCCTGAGGGTGTGGGAAGTGGCTGCTGGGCTTCTCTCCAAGCCCTGACTCTGGTGGATTGGCAAAGCTGAGAGTGCTGAGCTCACCGTGGTGCATGCTGACCTGACCAGCCAGGCTGGCTCTGTCCAGGAGGCAGAGCCCATGGTGCTGCCTTGGGATGTCCAAAGTCTTTGTTCCAGCAGTGTGGTGGGACTGCACCTCCAGCTCCTGCTCTGGGAACTCAGATCCCTGTGCAGAGCTGAGGCAGGATTCCCCACGCAGTGGTTCGTGTCCAACTGATGGGAACTGAGATGGGTTTAAAATAGGGTGTCTGCTCACTCTTATTTTGGTGCAATAATTTTCTTCAGGAATTAGAAACTCTCACACCTCGTTGTACACTCTGATTCTGTTCTCTCCTTGTCATCCCTCACTTCTCCTGACTACGCTTTGGGACTCCTCAATATCTGTACTTTATGTAACCTAGAAAGAAATTGATCTGAAAGATTAAAAATACCAAATGCCCTCACTTTCCCTTTGGTTAGATCGTGGCCATCTGTCTGCTGAGCAGCCCAGCCCACCACCATCTCCTCCCTGTGTGCTGGCTGGGCCTGCATGGCTCCACATGCATCCCCTTGGGCTCTGGTTTCTTGGGGGGCTGCCCTGAGTGTTGTGGCTTCCCACAGCACCCAGTCCCCATGGGATGCAGAAGGTGTGCCCTGGAAGGGGTCACACAGGGAGAAGAGAAGCTCCAGGTCTCCAGCACTTGGTTCCCCAAGCTGAGAACAGCTCAGGGGCAGCTGTGAAGTGCAAACTCCAGTTGAATTCTGCAGGGTAACTGGTGTTCCCCCAGCTTCAGCCACCCTGCTCTTGCTCCAGGAGCCCCATTCCTGCAGGCAGGAGAGGGAAGCAGGTGGGGAACACGATTCCCCCCTGCAGGAGCTGTCCATGAGCCCCACGCTGCAGGGTGATGGTGCAGAGATCACTGAAATGTCCCTGAGGTCTGGCTGTGTTTGGTTTTCCTTCATATTCAGGAGGGGAAATAAGCAGAGGCTCTAGAAATTTCCCAGGAGACAGGAGATCAGACTGAATGCACACTGGGCAGGACAGAGTTTGGCACCCAGAAGGAGAGCTCCTACTTCAGAGCTGGGTGGCCATGCTCCTGGACAACAGAGCTGGGACAGGGTCCCTGGGGGTGCCAGAGGCTGCAAGGGGGCTGGGACAAATCCTCTCGTGCAGCTGTAAGCAGAGAGGCTGGAGCTAAAGGCCATCTGACCACCACTCCTGCCACCAGCCAGGGGCTCCCTGCAGCCCAGAGAGGGGAGAGGAGCATCTCACAAAGGTATGGATCAGTGAGAGACCTTACAGAGAGAAGGCTATAATTGAATAGGCTTGATTAATTTATTTCAAGAAGTGTCAGCTGGGAAGCAGATGGGTGAAGCTGAGGCATAATTTACTGGAGCTGTGAAAAAGCTTTTGATAGAGGAGCCCATTAGAGGCTGGGATGTAAGGTCACCAGGTACCAGGACCAGGAAATCAGCTGGGAATCAGATGCAGTGATGGGCTGGGGGGGTGAAGTGTCCAGAGAAAAGACCTCAGATGGCACTGGGGTCCCAGGGGCAGATGCTGGGCAGTGGCCAGGGCTGGTCAGAGCCATTCCTAGCTTGGTTTTGGGGAAGGAGCACCACAAAGCTGGCACGTCCCCCCCAGGGTGAATCCAGGGGTCCTCCTGCTTTCCAGGGGGTTTCTCTGGGAGGAGAAGCAGCACACGTTCTCTGCTGCTTCTTCCCCAGCTCTGAGGACAGGTCTCCCCTCACCTTTTTGGCGTGGCTGGGGAAGGGACAGGTCCTCAGCCACCCACCTGTGTCACCAGCAGTGTGACACCACTCCCTGCCCACAGCACAGCTCTGAGAGGGAGAGGGTGGGGAGCTTTGATTTCCAGAAGAAGAAAAGATGAAAGATTTGAAAGATAAATGTTTGCTTGTATATGGTTAAAACCCTGCTTAAAATGCCTCTGTTTTCACCAGCTCTCATTCTAATCCCCCCTGGTGCTGTTACTGTGAAGGGAGATGAATAATTCATGGCCGGAGGATGCCTCACTGGGCCTAATCACCACTTTAATTGGAGGTTTAGATCAGAGGCAGCTAATAGCTCCTGCAGTGGGGACTCCCTGGATTGTTGACAGTGAGATCCTTGAGTGCCTTATCGTTGGCCTGTTTCAATTCTCCCAGGACACCACCACACATAACAGCATCCAGGTCCCCAGACACCGAAGGACACAGACCTCAGGGCCAATTAAATTTATCTGGGAAGAGCTGACAACTTTTTTTTGTTTTTAAACAGAGGGGAGAACCAGTAAAAGAAAGCAAGTGTCACTCCTGCCCTGCCTGCAGCCTGGCTGGCCTGACACCACCAGCCTTTCCAAACCTTCAGGAGCCTGCACACTGGAGAGAGCCTGGGAGGGAGCGAGAGGGAAAGAAGGAGCAGGGATTTCAGGGATTTCTCGCCGGTTTCCCCTCAGGATTATGGCTGGGGACAAAAGGAAGCCAGTGCTGAGAGCTGAGCCCCTTCTGATCACCCTTGGATGTGCTCTGGGTGAAGCCAGGACCTCCAGCACCGTTCTGTTGGGAATGAGCTCAACCTTCTGCTGACCTGTTGGAGCCTGGGAAGCTCTAGGCTGTTGTCTGTGCACAAACGTTACTAATGCAGTCGGGTTTGTGGAGCTCTAGTCAGCACTGTGAGCATTTTCAGCCTTTGCAGATGTTGATTTCCCAGTCTGTCGTTTTTCCTAAGCAGCAGAAAGCCTTTTCCAGGCAGACTGTAGGGAAACAGCTCGCCACAAGGGAGGTATTTCTGCATCGTGGCTTTCCTTTAGCCAAGTGGGGAATAATTTGCAGTGGTCCTCTGAAACACTGTGTGAGAAGCACATTGTCTGCTCTGTGTCTTCAGGTTTGTTTGGCAGCACTGTGCTGATCTTTGGGATGTCATTCTCCAAGGCTGAGGACAGAATGGGCACTAATCCTTAGTCCTGCTGCCCAGGAATCACTCTGATAGTTCCACGCTGAGGTCAGTAGCTTGCTGGTTGCAGGGAAAAGCATCTTCCAGGAAGGCATCCTGGTTTGAAGGCTTCCAGAGATGGCAAATGTGTGCAAGCCCCGGGCAGGCTGGGGGCTGGTTGCACAAAGCATTTTTCATACTGGAGAAAATGTTCCCATGGAAGTCTGGGAGGTGGCTCTGAGCAAGCTTGGCATGCACACGCTTGGCATCTTTTTCCATGACTTGTAACTTGCTTTTTGAGTCCTCCTGGAATCTCCCACGGCAGGTACCAGTCTGTTTAAAGTGCATAAACACCTCTACGTGCCACCTCAGGGCTCTTTCTGCAGGTGAGCTCTCCTGGCACACGTTCTCCCTCTGTACTCAGTCCTGTCTCTGACCCCTGGCAGTGTCTGTCCAGGAGATAAGAGCAGCCCAAGTGATGCTCATGGTGAGAGGAGGACCTGGCTGACCTGCATGCTCCAGGCAATTTCAGGCTGAGCAGACACCCTTTGCAGAGCTGCCACCTCTCTTTCTGTTTATTTCGTGCCAGATTCACTAATTGTTCGGGTAGTTTCACCGCAATAAAATCTCACTCCCTCGTAGCCCATCTGCTCTGAGCTGATCCTGCAGGGATGCCATAAATCTGGGCTACCACGACACATCTATTGCCATGGCAACTGACCAATGTAGCAAATAAAATCATGATGTCATGGGTATCGAATCTCCAGGGCTTGAGTAGGAGAATGAGTCTGGGGTAGGGAAAATGTCATTTGACCCCAAATGCCTGAAATGCAGGGGACAAAGGGAAGGCAGCACTGAGCTCTGGGTCCTGCTCTCCTTGCTGTAAGGACTTTGCAGTGTCAGGTGGATCCTGCTGCATTACCAGCAGAGCTAGGAAACCCCACCAACTGGGGACTCTCCTCCAGGGGGGAAAAAAACCAATAATTCTACCTCTTAAATAAAGAAAAGACTTAGCAGTTTAAGCCTCGACCTGCCCAAGTCCTCCTGAGCCACAGGTTGCTCTGTGCTGGTGTCTCTCTGCACCCTCTGCAGGTTTGTGCCCTGCAGGCAGTGAAAGTCATGGGCTTCATCTTGCAGTGAGAGCTGTCTCAGGCTGTTGAGCTGTAGAAACCTGCTGGGCCAGCAGATGCCCACAGCTCCTGGTTGCTGCTGAGCCTGAAGGCCCCCATCAGACAGAGGTCACAGGAACAAAGCTGTCCTTCCTGCTGGGCTTTCAGCTGCTCATCCAGGAGAGCATCCACTAAACCAAGGGGTGGGAGTGCTGCAGGTTGGGGAGCTCTTGGACCATCTTGGAGCTTAACAGCAGTTGTTCGTGACACTGTGTCAGGTTCCTTGGCTTTGAAAATGGAAACCTGTGGGGGAACTGTGTGGTTTTGATCTCTGCTTTGTGCCTGTGATGTTTTATATACAGTGCATTGATGTCTCAGAAAACTGAGATAATCCCTGGCAGTTCTCACACTGTTAAGCCTTTGCCTTCTCTGTCAGTCCCAGGCTCCAGAGCAGCACTGAGCCCCTGCAGTAATCGTTGTGCTCTTTCCTTTCACATCTTTGTGTAGGTTTCATGGTGCTTTTCTTTTCTTTCTTTCTTTCCCCCCCTCCAAAGACAGCTTCATTACTGAGCTATGAAGCTGCACTGGTGTCTTCAAAGACTGGCCAAGAGAGACTCTTCAGGGCTGGAGACTTTTTTTTTTTTTCCATAGGCATCCCCAGCACTGCTCAGCAGATGTTGGTGGGTGGCACTGCAGTGACCAGCGGTGGGACCGAAGCCTTCCTGCAGGGTAACCCCTGCCACGAGGCTCTTCAGTGCCAGCACAGCCTGCAGATGCCACTGATGGACGAGCAGCTGCTCTGTTGGGTCTTTGATGCTGTAGTTTCCCAGAGTCTGCCCACTGTTTGACTCCTGTTTTCCTTTGCAGGCTCTGTGGGCACCCCCCTGCCCGGGGTGCAGGTGCGCATTGTCACCGAGACCCTGAGGAACGGGGCTCGTTCCTACACCATCCACGCCCAGGGAGATGAAGACAGCACCCAGGTAGTGCTCAGCACATTCTCTGCTTTATCTCCTGAGAAAGTTCTCTTCTTCCCAGCCCTCTGAAGCCTCAAGGATTGAGGCTTGCTCTGCTCGTGTTCCTGGAAACTCGGTGATGGAATTTTGAGTTTTCTTGTATTGATTTGTGGCTTACTTTGTGAAGCACACCAATGTGGTCCTTGCTGTGTGGCTGAACAACATCTGAGAGAGATGAAGGCTGTGGTATGAGGGCTATGGTGTAAGAAGATGCTGTTGTGTCTGTTGATGCCTCAGGTGATGGGTAAAGTGTTCATTGAAAGGCAGGAGAAAAAGGATGTCACAGGAGAAGGGAAGAACAAGGCATTGATGGGATTTGAGATGGATCCTGCTCTGGTCTAAGGAGTCAATCAATAGCCTGGAGGAGAGGATGAGTGTTGGAAAATCTAGACGTGGGGTCTGTGTTTATTTTGCTGGGTTTGATCTGGGAGACAGTGGCTGGTACCTCCAGGACATCCACAGCATTGCCAGGAGTGGAGGTGGCTGTCTCTGTCCCTGGGAAGGGCTGTGGTGAGGTGAGGAAAAGAGTCCCTGCTCTCAGCTTGTCTTGGCACAGCTGTGTGGGGACTACAGGAGTTTGGTTTTTACATGGCCTGGGTGTAGAGTGTGACTTTCCACAGCCTGGCCTCACAGGCAGGCAGGTGGCACCCGTGGTGGCACCCATCTTGTCCCAGCCGTGGGGTGACTGAAGTGCTTCACACCTCTGGTCTCCTCACCCACTGCCTGGTCCTGCCCCGAGCTGCTGCTGGCACACTCTGCACATCATGCTCGGTTAATAATTGATGTCAGAAGGGAGCATGTCAGTGGAATTTATTTAAAACAAGGAGGATCTGACAGTCTGAGTGCTCCTCATGCTCCAGCAGTCACAGAGAGGCCTGGCTCTGGCACACAGCTCCTCACGGCGGAGAGGCTGTCCCAGAGGTGAGCAGATGCCCTTGGTGTCACCAGACAAACTCTGATGTGGCCTTTTCTTTGCTTCCTGTGAGAAGGGACACACAAATATTCCCTCAGCTCCCTTGCAGGGGGGCTGTGAGGCTTACAACACGTTGCTTGAGGATTGGGGGGTCTGTGGTGACCCAACCACAGCGGGGACACGAGGCCGTGCCGTGGGGCAGCTGGGGTGGGATGCTGAGCACCCGGGGAGCTGTTGGGCCCCACGATGTCTCTTCTCACCAGCCTCTTGGCTGATCTCCAGGCCGGGGGTTCAGCACGTTGTCAGGGCAATCTGTGAGGCCTTCACACCTCTGCTGGGCTGTGCAGGACCCCTCCCCACTGCCAGCAGAGAGAGCATCCATCTGCCTTTGCCAGGGAAATGGCATCGCCCTACGGAGCCCGGCCAGGTCACCGCCTTCCCCGCTCCCCTTGGGCTGAGGTTTCTGCCTCCTGCTGCCCCTCAACACCAGACTTGGAGCTGCTTTTCCCCCTGCCTGACACTGTCTCTGCCCGTGGGTGCTGGGGGTGGTGCCATGGCATGCACACCTCACCCTGTGGATGTGGTTTGGGTGTCCCGCCGGAGCAAGATGCAAACAGGAGCTGGGTGGTGGCAGGGGAAGGTGTGTGGGTGGGTGGTGGGAGCAGGGAGAAGGGGGGATGTTTCTGCTCTGCCATCCGGGAACTGCCTGAGCTTGCAGCAGGGGACTGCTGTAATTTGCAAAGCTGCTTTCTGGCACACCCCGAAGATCAATAATCTACTTAGCGGGAAGTTTGCTGGATCCCTGTTCTTCCCTGCATTTGCTCCCATCCCTTGATGTGAGTGCTGGATTCCTTTCATGAACAAGCTCCAGCTCTCCTGTCTCCTTGCAGCTCTCATGAGCACTGTGCTCCCATCCATCCAGTTTGCTCAGGTTTCCTGAGCTGGCCCTCCCGCAGCTTCCTTCCTAATTGCTGCTGTGACCTGCTTTCCTGAGCTGACAGGGTCAGGCTGCCCGCTGTGCCCTTCCTGGAGCTGCACCCTCACTGCCAACACCCAAACAAAGTGCTCCAGCCTCCTGGGACCTTCCTGCTGCATGGTCCATTCCCACCAGAGGATGCTCTGTGCCCTGGGTTGGGACAGGACCAGGCCCGGTGGGGCAGCAGGGGCAGGAGGTGGCACTCATCATCAGTGACAGTGCCTGCTCCCTGCCACAGTGTCCCCCACCTCCTCCCAGCCCTGGGCTGCTGGAGAACTTCTCCTCCAGTGCATCCCAGGGGAGCAGGGGTGTGGGAGTGGACATTGGGATAGCAACATCTTTGCCTGCCTTGAGCCAGCTCCTGGAGCTTCTTGCATCCAAAGCAGCTCCTGGACATTTAACCTGCCTCCAGCAGCCTCCTGCTGAGCTCTCCTGATGCTACAGGATCCAGCTCTGTCCTGGCAGATCCTGGCTGTGGGTGGAGGGGAAGCTGCCAGCTCTCCTCCTAGCCCACAGCCCCAGATGTTTTTTTCTCTTGCCCTTTTTCCCCCTTAACTCTTTGGCAGGCAGGGGATCTGTCTCTCCTGGTGCCCAGGAAAGGGTTACAGCTTCCCAGCACCCACCATTTCAGTTTGCTTTGTTTGGTGTGATGCATTTTTCATAGGCTTAGCTTCCCAGCTGGCAGAGGCCTGGAAACCCTTCAGCTGTCGAGTATTGTCTCTCTCCTCCTTTATTTGTTTGTTTGTTGGTTGATAGGGGTTGTGTTTTTTTTTTTTTTGGATTGTCATTTTTTGTGGTATTTTTTTAAATTTTAAATTTTACTTTGCTTTTTTTTTTTCCCCTCCCCCACCTTCCTTTCCCCAACTGCTCACTCACACAGAAGCCAAACCCCAGTCCCTGGCAGTAGGGGTCTGTCCATAGATAAATGGTTTCACAGCTCTATCTGGTGCCAGGCTTTAGCCAGGGCTTTTTCTGACGGGTGATTTGCTGATGCTGAGGCTGTGAAGGGACGGGTGGGTTGCAGGAGCTGGCAGCAGGAGGATGCTGCAGCCACGGGCTCCTCTCCCCCCTCAAAGGTTGTAATTATCTCCTTGTTTATCCATATGCAAGCTGTCGGCCTGGATGGGAACCTGCTCGGCTGCCTCCATCCCTCCTGAAAGCCACCAGCATCCCCTGGCCCCACCTCCCCGTGCCCCCCGTGTCTCTGCCATCTGTTTGCAGCTTGCTGCTGCTTGCCAGCACCTCGGTGGAGCTGTGGGCATTGGGGGCTGCTGGCACCCTTGCCCTTTGTTAAGGCTGGAGGTCTTGGCCATCCATGGCCCTGTGGAGGGGACCAGGACGGGCTCCACCTTCCCCACGTTCAACCCAGATCTCTGGAGAACCAGTGGGATGGTGCTGGGTGATCACTGAGCTCTTGGAGGCTTCCCCCAAGGTCGGGGCATCTCTGTGGCCTCTGCCTGTGGGTGGGGGTGGTTGCCCTGGACTTGGGTACTTGGCAGCTCTCTGGGCCAGGTCCTGGCTGGAGGTGCTGCTGTTGCACATGCACTTCTTGTGTCTCCTCATCTCATCCATCCAGGTGGTTTGAGATGGCTGGTGCCTGGCTCTCCTTCTGCATGTAGCTCCTGAGGCTGGAGACAGGGACATGACTGACATGCCTGAAAAAGGACAGGTACAGACATGCTGGTGGGGATGTGACCCCCTGGCCTGGGGAGTCCTTTGTCTGGTTTGTCCCCTTCGTATCCTGACCAGACCTCAGCCTAAACCACTTTGTTCCTTGTCTTCAATGCTCCTACACTTCCAGAACATCTCTTGTCCCAGTGGTACAGTTTTTCATCTGGTGTCCCTGCTCATGGAGCACCTCCTGGAGGTCTCTCTGTGATGGACCTTGCTTCCCAGTTCCATCTCCCATCAGCAGCACATTTCTGTAGGTGGAGGATGTGGTGTGTGGTGCTGAAGTGTGAGGCCAGAGGAAGAGGAAGAAGCAGAAGAAGGGACAGTCTCTGCCCCAGAGCTCCTCCAGCCAGGGGGAGGAGAGAGCAGCCTCTGTGGCATGGTTTAGCACAAGCAGTTGGAGGTTCTGGGGCAGACACAGCCCATCTCAGACCCCCTGGCCTCTAATTTTAAGTGAGGTTTAGGCAAACCCAGCCCAAGGTGGGCCACTAATGGAGTCCTTGCCTGGCCCCCTGCCTGCTCTGAATGGGAGCAGGGGTTGGGAGGGCACATGGGGAGCCTTTCCTGATGAGAGCTGAGGGAGTGGGGAGATGTGTTGACATCTCACCTCCTTTATTATCTTCTGCAGCCTGCAGACAAGAGGGTGAGATGAGCAGCATGGAGAGCTGTTGGCATGTCAGGAGTAGTGCTACACCTCTAATTTATGGTGTTAATATGGATCAAGAAGTTTGGGGTCTGTGGAAGGAACTGCAGGGGGGGTTAACCTTTCCCAAACTTGGGTTATTTTCTGTGGTTCTTTTGGGGTCATCTGGAGTGAATCAGTTGGGTAGCTTTTAAAAATCAGTACGGCCTGTAAGCACACACAGTCACTTCTGTTTTCAACAGAGCAGCATTTGCTGTAAGTAGAGGGTTGGGTTTCTTGAAAATAAGTTTCAGTGTTCCAGCTCCACTGTGCACCAGCCTTGCCTTTAAATTTATAACCCTCCAAAATGAAAAGTAAATTGATTGTGTTATTCCCAGCCCTTTTATAAAAGTTACCATTGCAAAAACAGATGTGAGATGTGGCCTCATAGATTACAGTCTAGGCTTGGGGTTTTTTTTCGTTGGGTTTGGTTATTTTTTTTTTTTCTTTGTGCTCTGTCCCCAAGGAGCAGAAAGCTGCCTTTTCTTTTCCAGCAGGAGGAAAATTGTTCTGCATCTGAATTGCCTCCTGCTTGCCTTCTGCAGGATGCTGCAGGACATGGAGCACAGAGGAACGATGGTGCTTTTAGCAGGGGATTTGTAATTCTAGATGTGCATGAGAGTTCAGATGTGCCTGGGAACTGGGTGGTGCTCTAGCAAGCCTCACACCTCTAGGACATCCATTCAAATACAACCCAGAGAGATGGTGATTAAAAGGCACTTTCAAGCAGATTATTGCTCTCCAGCTTCTTTTTAGGAGGCAGGTGAGCATGTCCTCACCTCCCTCATCACCCACCACACCAGGGTTGGGCTGGAAGAGCAGGGGCTGAGCAGAGCCTGGAGCCTCCTCTCCTTCCTCCAGGTTGGTGGGGGCTGAGGTTTTGGCTGCAGTGTGGGGGAAGCCTTTCCTGCGTCCCAGCACTCTCCAGGCCACCAAAATCTTGAAATGGAGAGTGAGGGGCAGGGAGAGTGTCTGGAAGTGCTGGTGGAGAGCGTGGCAGGGCATCCATCAAGGAAAATAGGTTTAGACTGGGTGTTAGGAAGAAGTTCTTCAGCAGGAGGGTGGTGAGGCTCTGGAACAGGCTGCCCAGAGAAGCTGTGGCTGCCCCCTCCCTGGAGGTGTTCAAGCCCAGGTTGGATGGGGCTGGGAGCAGCCTGGGCTGGATGAGGTGTCCCTGGCCATGGCAGGGGGCTTGGAGGAGATGAGCTCTGAGGTCCTTTCCAACCTCAGCCATTCTGTGATGATTGATCCATGCTCTGCAGCTCCAACCCAGGGGCAATGGGGAAGGTGAGAACAGTTCTTCAGGCTTCATTATATTATTTTCTGTGCACTGGTATGTTTAAAAAAAAAAACAAAAGTGGAACAAACAAACCAGAAAAAAGTTACTGTTCTGTGAGAACTGCTGAAAAGGCTCCATCACTTCCATAAACCTCACAGATATAAATGATTGTCTTCTATTAGTCACTTAAAAGGCTTGGTTGCTTAATTATTTTGATCACAGTAATCACTTATTTACAAGGTGGGGAAAAGTGCCAAGCACTTCCAAGCTGAGCAGCACAGCAGGGCTGTGGCAGAGGAGCCAGAGCTGCAGAAACATTTCCTCCAGCCCCACAACTGGAGATGGTTTTGCTGTTCTTGCTTGGCTCGGGGATGGTGCCCAAGCCCCCTGCCTGGCAGCAGTGGTGGGGAAGGACTCTGGGCTGGTGGGAGCTACAGGAGTGGGGTTGGCTGCTGGGAACTGGTTCTCTATGGAGTGAAGTCTGGGAGGAGGGTGGAACAGGGAGTGGGGACCCAAGGGTAGAAGTGGAAGTAGGGAAGAGTAAAAGGCAAATGAGAGGAGAGCTGCAGGCCCTTGGACTGTCCTGCTCCCTGCTCTGCTTCACCCTGTCCTGGGAAACCACCCCTAAAGGGCTGGAGCAGAAATCTGTAACTGAGGAGATGCTGAGGGCCCTGGGGGTGCTGATCCTGGAGCAGAGGAGGCTGAGGGGAGACCTTCTGGCTCTCTGCAACCCCCACAGAGGAGGTTGGAGCCAGGGGGGGTCGGGCTCTGCTCCCCAGGAACAAGGGATGTGACAAGAGGAACGGCCTCAAGTTGTGCCAGGGGAGGGTTAGGTTGGAGCTGGGGAACAATTTCTCCCTGGAAATGGTGGAGTGCCCATCCCTGGAGGGGTTTCCAGTCCCTGGAGATGTGGTGCTGAGGGACACGGGGCAGTGGTGGCCTTGGCAGTGCTGGGTTGGACTGGATGATCTTAAAGGTCTTTTCCCACCAGAATGATGCTGTGATTCCATCTGCAGACACACTGCCTTGCACTTCTGGGGCACAAGGCTTGCAAGGTTCTTTTTAAGGTCCCTCCTGAGAGCAGATGCTCTGATCTGCTGTGTTTGGTACTCATCCAGGAAAGGTGTGCAGATCATTCTGGGGTTTCTGGGGGGCTAGGGGGAAGAAAGGGACCCTGTAGAAATTAAATGTGTCCCCCTGAAACCTCCTGTTTGCAAGCTAACGGAGGTATTTTTTGTTTGGGGGTTTTTTGTTGGTTTTTTTTTTTCCCTAAAAGTTTTTCTTCCTCCCAGTCCTCTCAGCCTGATAACAAATCATCACCTCCCTTCACAAGCTTCACCCCCCAGCTTTTCCCACTGGATCTTCCACATGTTTCTCCTTAGGAATCTGCCGTGCTGCCTCTGCTTCCCAGCCAAAGACACTCTGCTCCAGAAAAGCCCCTAATTCCATTAAGATCCATTACAAGCTCCTCTCCCCCAGCTCCCAGAGGAACGGGGGGCAGTGTCTAGCAGAAGACCACAAGAAAACAAATGGCCCCTTTGAAGAAGCCCCGGGGCCTCGTGCCAAGCGGGGTTCCCAGCTCCTTACCAGCCCCCTCGCTTCCTCCTAATGAAGAGGAAAAATGGAAGCAGGGGGGGAAAAACCCAAACAAACAGAAAAAAACCCCAAACTTATATGGATTTTATAACCACCCAGATTTGGTCCTTCAAAAGGTTTATTACAACCTTTTTATTTTCAGGCGTGGAGAATGGAATCTTATCTGGTGTGTGCCAGCTGGCCCGGCTCAGCCGAGCGGGACTGAGCTGTCAAACAGCATCCTGCAGGGCACGCTGGGCCCGGGGCTTCAGCTCACTCCTGACAGCAGTGGCAATGTGTCCAGGTGTGGCACGGGGAGAGGAGAGGGGACCTGCACCAGCAGCACAAGCAGCACAAGCAGCAAGGTGATGCTTTCAGCAGCTGCTGGACAGGCAGAGCCAGCGCCTCGGCTGCCGCTGAGGTCGGAGAGAGAAAAAGCAACAACCACCCTGGCCATGCTGCTGCTGCTGCAAAAAAACCCCCCTGCTCTCTGAGTGGGTTGGCAGGCAGCTAGCTTGGGGGGTGTGGGATTTTAGCAGGGATCAGACACAAGGGGTTGGAGGAGATAAATGCCTTGAACCTTGAATTTTAATTCCGGCTGCTCGCGAGCAGCAGAGGAGCTGCTGGGGTGGTTTGTGTCCCTTCTGCTGCACTGGGGAGCAGTGCCAGTGACATCCTGGGTTCAGCAAGCAAAATCCTATTAAGATAACGTCACGGCCTTTCTGTTTTACTGTTTGCAAGCCAGCCATAACATCATTAAATTACACAACAGGGAGGTGCCTGCTGCCAAGGAGCCCTGCTCGAGATAAGATGCGGGTTGAGCCGCTGCCAAAATTTGAGTTGATATGACAAGGAATTTGGAGCTGGTTCAAGGCTTGATTCACACAAGACATTGCAGCTTGCAGGTAAACACGGGGCAGGATTGGTCCCCGGGGCAGCTCTGCTGCTCAGAGTTGGTTGTTGCTGGTGCAGCAGCACCCGGTGCTGCGGTGCCTTGTGCAGGGCAGGGCTCAGCCTGGGGCTGAAGGTGTTTGTTGTAGCCAGATTTACACCCACCCTCGTGTTCAGCACCAACAAGCAGAAGGCAAAGCCTGGCAGGACTTGTGGGTGAAGCTCAGGGAGGTGTTGGCACAGCCTCACCCTCCACACTTCCACCACCCCTTCCCTGGTCCTTTTGGGGGGGAGTGAGAGGCATCCCAGAGGCTGAAGGGATTGACTGGGGGCTTGCAGGAGTAATTAAAACACCTGCAGTGGTGTCATGTGGATGGTCTGGTACTTCTAGCTGGGCTGGGGGGATCCAGTGGGGCAGAGTTGCCCCCAGGTGGGAGAGGTACCTCTGGCAGAGGCTGATGGGTGCTGTGCTGGGGGCAGGGTGCTGAGGGCTCTCGTGAAGCTGGTCTTCATCAGCCCATCCAGGGGTCCATCCAGGACTGTCCCAAGAGCACCTCCTGACCTTTTTCCAAGAGTATTTCCCACATCTCTGCGTGCAGGAGTTCTTTGCCAGCAGCTGGAAGGTGTCACCGTGCCTGGGCCGTGCCTTTGGGGTGGCACTGCTTGTTTTCACACAGCCCAGCTGTCTCTTTGCAGTGCTTCTGAGGGGGGGGAAGAGGTCCTGCAGGCTGAGGGGGAGGTGGGGAAAGGCACCTGCTGGGGGTCCTGCTTGTCCCCCGTGGTGCTGGGGGGGTGACTGCTCCCCACCACACATTCACCCTCTGCTTGCCCTAGGTGACAGCGGGTCTGGAGGGACAAGAAGGGGAGCTGCTGGTGAAGGGACCCTCTGTCTTCCGAGAGTACTGGAACAGGCCCAGAGAAACAGCAGATGCCTTCACACCTGATGGCTGGTTCAAAACAGGTACCGTGAGGGCTTCCCCCCCTGTCCCAGGGAGAGGGGCAAGAGCAGCTCTGGTTTGGCCCCTGGGGTTCCCCAGCTGCTCTGGGGGGGCTGGAGATGGGGGGCTGGGGGGGCAATGCTGGGCTTAGGGAGAGGCTTTGTTAGCATTGGCCATAGTTAGTCAGCCCTAAACCAGGGGATGTTTGGGTGTGTCAGTGTGATGTACTGTGTGCTTCCTCCTGGGCTGGGCACTGCTGAGGCTGCTTCTTGAATCCTGAGGTCAGTTCTGGGCCACTCACAACCAGAAGGACAATGAGGGGCTGGAGTGTGTCCAGAGCAGGGCAACAGAGCAGGGAAAGGGTCTGGAGCTCAAGGAGAAGGATCTGGAGAACTTCTGATGAGCACAGGAGGCTGGGGGCCAAGGCTTGCTTTATCTTGACATGATACATGGTGAAAAGGCAAAGGAAATGGTTCTTTTCTCTGGGTTTCTCAGGATTTACCTTTCCCTTTCAACTAAGAGAAGTGTTAGTGAAACAGGAGATGCTTCCAGGGATGGAAACACCTGTTATTTGCTTCTTTCAAATCAGATTTCTCCAGGAGATAATACTATAATAAGAATAATAATACCATAATAATAATAATAATAGTAATATGTATTGCAGGTGGGTCCTTTGTCTACCTTGGTAATTTTTATCAAATAATGTGTGAAAAGCCAAAGAGCCCCTGTTCCCTTGTGCTGGCAGTGGGTGCTGTTGGGACTGAAGCTGCTGTCACTGGGGTGGAGGAGAACACTTAAACCTAATCCTGCCCATCATGTGAGGTAACACATTCAGGAGGATATCAGGCTGGAGACCTTTCCCAGATGGAATTAGGCCATGAATAAGTCATGTGCTTCAAATGACCCCTCCAGCTCTGTGCGTGCTGAGCTGTCAGAGACCTCCTGGGTCAGAGGTTCCCGTCCCCTGGTGCCGTTCTGCAATTCAGATTAAATGTGAAACCAAAGAGAGGATGGGTCAGCAGGCTCTGGCAGCTGGGTGGGCAGCAGGTAAGTGCAGGCAGGGTGTTTGTCTGCCTGCCCTGAGCCCCACACTGGCTCCTTTCTGCCTCACCTCCAGGTAGCTGCAGCTCTGTCCCCCTCCGTGTCAGCAGAGTCAAGGGTTGGGCTGGATTTCTGATGCCTTCAGTGTAATCTTCATTTATTTACGGCTCCTGAAGGAGCTGTGATTTATTACCATCCTTATCCCAGAGCAAACGTGGAGCTGCCCTGCAGTGTCACCACGGGTCCCCAGCCCGGGCAGGGGCTGGAGCATCCTCAGGCGGTGGCGGGTGCGGGGCAATCAGCTTGCAGAATTATCTCTCTCTGGGTTTTTCGGTATTTTTTTAGTCAACACTCCTGATGAATATTTCAGCTGCAAAGGAGTAGCACGCATTAATTATTGCAAAGAGATGTCTTTAGGAGAAAATGATTTTGAGATTCGGTTTAATTTCATTGTAATGCGCCGCAAACAGGAAGGGAGTGTGTGTCTTTAATTGGCTCTCGGGGGTAAGGCCGGGAAGATGGCAGTGCCTTTGTCACAGGCCATTAGTGATACAGGCTGCATAATGAGAGACTACAATCAGCTCACAGCTGCTGGCTCCTACGGGGAGAGAATGATATTAAATAGAAATCAGTATAAATTAAACTTAACCCTTTCCCTGGCTGAGCAAAGCTCAGAGCTGGAAATAAGGTGGGAGGGAGCAGAGAGAGACTTTCCATTCTCTTCCCCATCCTGTCCCACCATTCTTTGCCTTTCTTTGATAGAATCAGAGAATCCCAGACTGGTTTGAGTTGGAAAGGATCTTAAAGCCCCTCCAGTGCCACCCCTGCCATGGGCAGGGACACCTCCCACAGCCCAGGGTGCTCCCAGCCCCATCCAGCCTGGGCTGAGACACTGCCAGGGATGGGGCAGCCACAGCTTCTCTGGGAAACCTGGGCCAGGGGCTCAGCACCCTCACACCAAAGAATTTCTTCCCAATATCCAATCTCAAGCTTCCCTCATTCATCTTGAAACCATTCCCCTCATTCTATCACTCTGTGCCCTCTCTTCCCAGGGGATCAAGGAGGTTGTGTCCTGTCACAGCAGGTGAGATCTGGAGTGGGAATTACCCCCATAAAGGGGAGCTGGTGGGTAACTTTGGAGTGGCAGAAGCCAAAAAGGATCCAAAGGAGCTGCTGCCAGACTAAAATCAGCTGTAGCTCCAGGTCCTGGAGGTCAGTGCCCCAAGGGGAGGGGTGATGCCCAAACCTCACAAGCTGGAATTGCTCCATCAGTTGCTTTCCTGGGCTGCTTCCTACAATGCCAGGCTCACAGAGGACTCTTGAGGTTTTAAACTTTTTTTCCTGGTGATTTATTTCCCCAGGACCTTCCCCAGGACAGTTCTGGCAGCTCTTCCTATAAATTGAGTTATCATGGGGTTTGTTTTTTTTTTTTGTCAGCAAGCAAAGGAAGCAAAAAATGAGTTAACACTTAATGGCAGCAGTCACTTTCCTTCCTGATTGACAGCTCCTTTATTAAAATCCCTTTTTCTCCCTTGAAACTGTCTTCCCCAAGAAAACAACCTCATGTTGAGCATCGGGGCTGGTTGTTCCCTCAGTGATATGAGGACACAATAGCAATGCCTGCTGTGGCCATCACCTCCCTGCCTGCTTTCTAGGGAAACCTTGGGAAGACCAAGGTCTTGGTCCACCAGCTGCTGACCTGTGTTTCCTCCCAGGGGCAGATGTGGTGGGAGCAGACATCCCTCTGCAAACCTCTTAGGGAAGGACCAAGTGCATGGAGATGTGTTGTAGGGAAAACAAAAGCAGACAGAGAGCAGGATGCTGCAGGGACTTTTTGATGGGATTTGAGATCGTGGCTCTTCAGGGAAGCAGCTGAACTCGGGGGGTTGTGTAGGTGATTTACTGTTGCTCCCATCCTTTTTATTCCCTCTGATGTGCACTGCTGCCTGCCTGGCTCTGCCTCCCTCTCCTTTCCATCTGAGTGAATTTGATTATTTTTATTGTATTAGCACAGTTGATGGAGCTGCTTAGATCCAAGTCCCCTCCAGCCATTTCCAGGGAGACTGCTGGGAAGCCACCTGCTGTGGTACATCCAAGTGGCACTGAGCCCTGGGAGACAGAGACAAACCCAAAGGAAAAATGCCTCTGGCCTTCTGTCTCCTGTCCCTGCCAGGCCTTCCCAGCTGTCCCACACCCTGGCAGGTGAGAGGCAAGCTCCCAGCACACTCATGTGCCACTGGGCAGGAAGGATGGAAGAAAGAAATAAGGGAAGAAGAGATTTATTTTTTTTAAGCTGGGACTGCTCAGATTACTGGTAGCTGCCCCGTGTCTGGCAGCTCTGGTGCCTCAGCCTCATTCAAGGTCAGGTTGGACAGGGCTTCTTGGGGCAACCTGACTGACTTGAAGATCATGGAGTGGTTTGGGTGGGAAGGGACCTTAAAGCTCATCCAGTGCCACCCCTGCCATGGGCAGGGACACCTCCCACAGCCCAGGGTGCTCCCAGCCCCATCCAGCCTGGGCTGAGACACTGCCAGGGATGGGGCAGCCACAGCTCCTCTGGGCAACCTGGGCCAGGGGCTCAGCACCCTCACACCAAAGAGTTTCCCCATAATGTTTAATCCAAACCTCTCCTTTTCCAGTCCAAAGCCATCACCCCTTCTCCTCTTGCTACGTGTCCTTGTCAGAAGCCCCTCTCTAGCTTTCCTGTAGGCCCTCTTCAGGTGCTGCATTAAGATCTCTGCTCACTGCAGCAGGGCTGGACCTGGTGACCTTTAAAGGTCCCTTCCAGCCCAACCCATCTGATGATTCTCTGAGCAATCACTGAGCAAACCCTGGAGGGAAGCAGCAGCCCATCACCAGCTCCCCTGGGCACCCCCTGGCCCAGCCTGGCCCTGCTGGTGCTGCTGGGGGGCAGGAGGCAAGGGACAGAGGGTTTGGAGCCCCTTTCCCTGCCCTTTTTCCTGCCTGCCCAAGGTGCTTTCTCCGGAGGAATCCGTCAGCCCCGCGGGGTGCAGAGGGGGAGTGAGAGGATCAGAAAGCAGACTTCTCCCCGGGGGAAGCCTGGCTTCCATTCACATCTGCCCATACACCCAGAAAATTAGAATCTGGTGTATTCAGGGAGATTTATTTTCAATTACAGGTTAAGGCTGAGACATGAAATAGCACCGGGTTTGAAAGTAGTGCATAAATCCTGCAACAAATCTATGTATCTCAGCTCCACATAATAAGATTTTATTGATTGCTATATTGTATCTGTCAGAATAAAACTCTCTTAATGCATGCATCAGGATGGAGAAGATAGAAAGCTTGTTGGTGGTAGAATCTGATTCAAGAATCAATGCACTTTGATTAATATGATGTTAAGGAAGTGAGAGTTATTTAACTTGTTTGATGCACATTTCAAAATGATGACTCAGATCTCTGAAGTTTCTTTTTTTTAAGCCGCATTGAAAAAAAAAAACAAAACCAAAACACCCGACCTTGTACCTGGTTTTGTGGAGGCTAAGTCCTGGTTTGTCACTGGATGTTTTGCTAAATTCTTTTACTCAGGTCACAACCCCCCCTTGACTCCCATTAACAGTTATTCCCCTGGCCCCAAAGCCTTCCCACAGGGCACTGGTGAGGCCCCTGGAGGAGCAGGGTGGACCTGCTGTCTCCTGATCCCATCAGGATGTTCTGCTGTGAAATGGGAACCTCCAGGGGAAAAAGCCAAAAACCAAACCAAAGATGAAATTAATGTGGAATAAGAAACTCCAGGAGCAGTGAGCAGGACTGGCAGGCTCTCGGGTGCTGCCAGGCTCAGGCAGGTGGCAGCACACTGGGTGTCAGCTCTGGCTTCTCCACTGTCACCTCCAACCTCGGGCACCCAGGATGAGCCTTGGCTTAGCTGGGAGCATCCCACTGCAGACCCCAGGGTGTTCTAGAGGCAGAACCTGCCCCTGCAGCAGCCACGAATCCTCAGGCTGGTTTCAGAGATCTCCAGCTCAGTCTGAGCTCTCCAGCCTGCAGATCCTTGCCATTCCCAGTCCCAGCTCTTTGGAGATTTCCACCACTTCTGATGGGAAAGGCAAAGCTTCCTCCTCTTTTCCAGCCTGGAAATTCCTGGTGTTTGTAGGAAGCAGGCTGGGCAGGTCACTGTGTGCCAGACCCAAGCCATTCCTCTCAGGCTGGTCCCCAGGGAGAAGGGGCAGTAAGTGACACACACCCCAAGCCTCCAGCACGGGCTTTTCCCCTGGCTCTGGCCTGTCCCCTGGGAGGAGCAGGTATTTCCCTGCCAGGGGAATTGCTTCCACTTGTGGGTGTAGCACCAACACCTGAAAGAGAAAATCCTATTTGCCCGATCAAGGCAGATTATAAATAGAAATGCATGTGATTAGCATCCTGCTCTGCAGGTTTGCTGTTTGGTGCAGTGCCTTTCCTCCTCCCAGATCCGGCTAATGCAGATTTCTCTGTTTAAAGGAAATGATTCCTTAATTACAACGTGGTGCAGACGAGGTGACTTACTGGCTGGGTAAGCCCATGGGGTGAAGAGTTGGGTCCCTCCCACGCTGGGCTGAAGCTGGTGGCAGAACTCCCGTGCCTGCTTTGCTAGAGCCACCTTCCCACACAGGGAGAGGCGTGGAAGGACATCCCCAAACACAGCTCCACGTGCTGCCTGAGCAAGGAGATCCCACTGGATCTTCATGGGATGGGAACAGAAGCTGTAGGCATCTCCTGGGTGGTCTCTCCAGCCCAGCTGCATTCCCATCCAAGAGCTGTTCCTAGAAGTAGCAGCAGAAAGATGGGATGTGGCATCAGCCACGCACAGAGGTTCATGCATCATCTCAAATCTGACACTCATGTACTTCTCTACCACAGGAATTCTCTTTTCCTGCCTCAGTGTTTAACTTTTCTCCTTGAGGAGACAACATTGCCAGGTTTGCCCAGTGGCTGGAAGTCCTGGGGTGACCAGGACACAAGGAGATGGAACCCCTTGCCTGCTCACCTGAGGGATGTTTTCTGCAGCTCAGCAGGTGACTGGGGAGTTTCATGGCTGTGAGTGAGAGCAGCTTTTGGCACAGAACATCTTTACTCCCTCCAAAGCACTGCTCCCCTTGCACCAAACATCTTGGACCCCAACCCTTTACTTGTTTGGGAACCTCAGAGTCCAACCTGCAGTGGTGGGGGAACAGCAGACACCAAGACCCAGGCTCTTCCCTCTGGGTCTCCAGTTGCTTTTCCCTTTCAGGCCGTGCTAGGAGTGCCAAGAGTCAGGTATCACACCCCAGCCCAGGGATGAACACAAGTAGCTCCAGCTGGGCTGTCTGGAGCTGTCAAGCCTGTCAGGAGATGCAGTGGGAGAATTGCAAGTGGGTTCAGAGGGGAAGTGGAGGATTGAGCTCAGGATGTGGTAAGGGACTGGGATGAACAATCATCTCTCTGCTGGTGCTTGGCAGAGGCTGTTGGGTCACTGGCAAGCTTTGCTTTCAAGTGGCTGCTCCCTGCTGTATAAATAGCATCTCTCCTCCAGTGCAGAGTTAAAAAACCCCCCGGGGTTTTTCACAAGGTCAGTATCAAACCAGCTGAGTGAGATCTCTTGCAGAGGACAGGGCCCTGGTCCCATCACAGGCACTGGGCTGCTCTGAGTGCATGCTCAGGGTTTGGGGCTGTGTTTGCTGAGGCTCTGCTGACACAGATTGCACCATGACCACGGGGCTGTGGAAAGCCCCTGCAGCAGGCAGAGACCCCTCCCACCAGCCCGGGCTGATCCAAGCCCCATCCATAGCAAAAAAAAAAACAAAACCCAAATCATATCCTTTTAAGAAGTCAGATTACAAAATTATGGAACGTTTTAGGTTGGAAGAGACCTCCAAGATCACCCAGTCCAACCTCTGACCAGCACCATAAGCTAACTCCTAAAACTCTCACCAAGTCTCATCCCTCTGGGTTTCTCTCAGAGCCAAAGGAGAAGATATTTGCTTACAACTAGTGGTGTTACACTGGCAGCAGAAGTCTGGGCTCCTGGGTATTTAAGCAAACAATTTAAGACAGATCTCATCCCTCAGGTCCCCTCTCCTCTCCTAGTTCAACAGCCTCCCAGTCCTTGTCTCTTCTTCACCTCATAATTCATCTCACCCGAGACTGGGATAGGTTAGGACTGGGAAAGAGGAGGCAGTGGAGGTGTCAGTGATCCCTCAGCTCTTCTGCAGAGGGCAGGAGCCAAGGCAGGGGGGTCAGGCTGATGTTTTCCTTAGCTGAGTGACACCCGTGTCCAGCTGGGCTGTCACACCTGGGAGCATCTGCTTACCTATTAGTCTTGGAGTTGCCTTTTTTCATCTTGGTTTCTGTGAAAAAAAAAAAAATTACTGCACAAAAAACCCCCCAACAGCCAAACATCTCTTTCATTTGTACCTACCTGTCTGCTTCTCTGGCTTGTCCTCTGGGCAAACCCTTCTGGCTGTGAGCAGGGGGGTTCCCTTTGCCCAGCCTGCTCCTGTCACACCACTCACCCAGGAGTTGGTGCTGATGAGGGGTGACCCTACAGAGCTGGGGCTGCCTGCCTGGCAGGAACACTCCGAGGCTGGGCTCCTTCCTCTCTGGGTTCCACTGGGGAAACTTCACCTGCTGCTTCTCCTTCAGGTCTGGGATGTGCTGGGGGGTTGGAGAGGCTCCTGGCCATGCTGAGTGTTCCCAGAAACCAAGGGTGGCACTTCTGCCAAGGGCAGGCAGGAGCCAAGGTGCTGCCAGGCTCTGCTGAGTTCTGATTTTCATCCAGTCCATTTGGTGCTTTCCTCTGCTGGCTGAGAGCTGGTGCCCAGGACTTTGGCTGTTTTGGAAGAGGGTCTGATGCCAGCCCAAGAGGAGACTGGACCATATGCAGCAATCCCAGAAACCAGAGCAGGGAGATGGGGATTTGGATTTGCTGTCTGCTTGGACTTGCAGGGGGTGGGAGATGGTTTGGGGGGATGTGGTGGGTGATGCTTTTCCCCCGTGCCAGGGGAGGCCTTCCCAGTGCTTCCCATTCTTACCTCCCAGCTGGGCTTTGCCCTCTCTGCCATCCTGGCTCAGCTTGGCAATACAGACCAGGCTGCCCCATGCTCTGCATGTCAGGAATTCATCTCAGGCTGGGTTGTGGTGGGTTTTGATGTGTTGTTTTTTTGTTTGTTTTTTTTTTCCCCTGCTCCTTTTTCCTTCCTGTTGGATGCTCCAGTGCTCTCTGGGGAAGTTTTGAGAGCAGGGAATCACTTGCTTAACCCCCTTCTCTCCAGGCAGCTGGAAGCTATGGTGCAATTCCCACCTCCTGACCAAGGTGGGGGGAGAGGAAGCCCCCCCAGAGCTGTCTGCAGCCCTGCAGAGCAGCCAGGAGGGCACTGGGAGGCTCTGGCCCCTGCCACCAGTGCTAATGGGAGCTGAGCCCCTGCCTGGAGAGGGGAGGCTGCCCCTGAGCTACAAATCTCCTTGGCAACTTTATTATGTAAATAAATGGTGCTTGTACATACACACCTGCTGGTGCTGCTGCTCCTGGTGATGTTCCTGGCACGGGACATAAACAAACAGCAATCCCCTTCTCAGAGATTTATTTCCTTTCTCCCGAGCCATTAAATTCCCTCCAGCTCTCAGGTGGGCAAAAAGCTGCAATGGGGTTGACATCTTGTTCTGCCTCCGTGGCCTGGGAGGTGGGACAGGCACCCAAAGTGGGGTTCTGCCCACCCAGCCATGCCCTCCAGCCCCCCATTCCTCACCCAGGACCTTGGGGTGCTGCACCCAGCCCTGGGGCCTTCGAGGCTCCTCCTGAGCCTTTCTTTGCTGCAGCAGCTTCTCACCCGGTGGGGTGAGGCTCAGGGGAGCATCTCCCAGGTGGGACCAGACCAGGTGTTGGGTGCCCTCCCTCTCCCCAGGCTCCATAAATAAATCCCCCCCCCATGTCCATCCCAGCAGACTGTATCAATCTTGTTTAATAGACTGGAAATCTGATTGCGTGGCGCAGGTCGGGGTGATGGATTGTGCCTTCCCCCAGCAGAGCAGCAGTGATGTATAATGAAATATTTATGATTTATTCCAGCTAATAAACTGGAGTGAAGTGTGTGTGATGTGTGGGAGCAGATGGAGGATCTTTTGATGCAGTTTGCAGGGCAGGGAGCAGGGGAGGGCTGGGTTTGTGTCCCTCTCACACAGCCCTCTGCCCAGCCAGCCTGGGGACTGGGCTCCAGAAGCCCAGATCTCATTCCTACAGATGGCCTGAAAAATGTTTGTCCACCCCACCTCTCCTCCTGGGGCTTTTCTCAGCTGCAGGAACCCTTGGCTGGGGGAGGAGAGGTCTGGTTGAACTTTGGGCTTGGGAAACCCATTCCTCTCCTTGGCCATGGGCAAAGCAGCTGCAGGAATGTCACAGCTCTGCCACCTTCTCCAGCTTCCTGCTCCCCCTGGGCCTGCCTTACCTACAGACAAAATGCTCCCATGGCTTCAGGAGAGCAGAGAGACACTGAGCAGGGAAGCTTGAGGTGTCTGGAAGGGCTGAGGCATGGGCTGGCACGTGGAACACCTTGCTGCAGGTCCCAAAGCTTGGCCAGGAGAGCAGGAAGCTCTGCTGCTGGGTGTCACCTCAGCTGGACCCCTGGGCTCCTCACCTTGCTGGTTTGCTGCAGGCACTGCTGAAACCTGGAAAAGTCATTCCAGCAGCCAGGAAAGTGGTGAAGGAGCAGCTCCAGCCCCTGTGGGCAGCAAGAACCTTCCATCAGGAGCTCCAGGGGCAGAGTGTGAGGGCAACACTCACCATTCCTTGGGTTTTTCCAGCAGATCCTAAGCCAGTCTGGGCTCTGCATCCAGGCTAGGCTGAAGTCACTGGTCCCTCATGATTCACCTGGGCAGTCTCATTTTGTTCCACTTCTGCTCACCCAGAGCCTCTCCAGGCTCCTCAGCATTTTCATTCTTCAGCCCAGAGTGTTCTCTGGGTCAGCAGCTGGTCCAAACATTTGTTCCTGACACCTTTGATGCTGAGATGTTGCAGTTTGCCAGGAGGAGGCTGCCCCATGGGCCAGGGTGTTGGCAGAGGAGCTCCAGGGAGGGATTGCTCTCTTGTCCTGGGAAAGCAGCTCAGGTGCTGGGAGGTCTCTCAGCCCTTTCATCTTTGCAACAAGGATTTTGCAGCTTGAAGGACCTGACTGCTTGGAATGAGGCTCTCCATTGCCTCTCTGCTTCTTGGAGTCTCTTTGGGCAAGGTCTGCATCTCCAGCCCAGCAGTGAGAGACAACCCGTCCTTAAAAAGACATTTTTACCCCAAAAGGCTCATTTTTAAAACAAAGGGGAACCTGGAAAAGGTCTTTTACCTTTCACTCAGCACCTGATGATTCCTGGCGTGGTTCCTGCCACGTTGTGGTCTCCCATGGGCTGAGCTGGGGGTCAGCATGGCAAGGTCCCTGCTGAGAAACATGTATGTATTTATATAAAAGTGGGATCTATTTATGGTACAAACAGAATCTTATAATGGTTTTGGTGGGAAGGGACCTCTAAAGAGCAGGGAATGTGTTTCACTAGATCAGGTTGCCCTGAGCCTCATCCAGCCTGACCTTGAATGTTTCCAGGGATGGGGCATCTACCACCTCTCTGGGGCAACCTGGGCCAGTGTCTCAGCACCCTCAGTGTGAAAAATGTCATCTTCCTGGGTAGTCTGGATCTGCTCTTTTAGTTTAAAACTGTTACCCCTTGTCCTGTCTCTATAAAGTTGTGTCCATATATACTTACATATAAAAATAAATAAATACATTTAACAGCCCAGGCTGGAAGGGGCTTGGAGCAACCTGTGCTGGTGGGAGGTGTCCCTGCCCATGGACCTAGGACCAGATGATCTTTAAGGTCCCTTCTAACCCAAGCCATTCCAGGATTCTATGATATATATATATATTTAAATAAAAAAAATGTAACCCCAGGGAAGTGCAGCCCAGCCCCAGGGCAGAGCCTGCTCAGTATGCAGCTCAGCAGAGCCTTTAACATTTCAGGGAGCAGATGCCCATCGAGCATCTTGAACCCAATCCAAAGGTGTCTGGCAGTGATGGCTGCTGTCAGGGAAACACCATCCCTGGCCTGGCCAGCATCAGCTGTGCTGCAGCACAGGGGCCCTGCCACCCCCTGCTCTGTCTGGGAGAGGTGGGGAGGTGGTGTCAGGGGCTGGAATCCTGGAATGATTTGGGTTAGAAAGGATCGAAACCATCACCCAGTCCCCACACCTCCCACCAGCCCAGGGGGCTCCAAGCCCCATCCAACCTCCAGCACCTCCACAGCTTCTGGGGGCAACCAGGGGCTCAGCACCCTCACCCCAAAGAATTTCTTCCTGCTGTCTGAGCTGTGTGACTGAGCAGAAAAAGCCTCTGGGGGTGTGGCAGGAGCCCAGCAGCAGGGATGGCTCCGGGGGTGATGCCACAGGGACCCACATGGGTGGGAGACAGGCAGGACCCTTGCCTGGCAATGTTCCTCTGGCACTTTTTAAAAGCAGCGTGGGGTGGAGGAGGAGGAGAGAGTCCTTAAGCAAACACCAGCATCCTTTTACCTCCTCTCCCTGGCCCAGGAAGCACCCCCTGGGCTGGGAGGCAGCGGGAGGGCAGGCAGTGAGGGGGGGCAGATGGTGGGGGGCAGAGGGTGATGTGAGTGTCCCCCCAGGCCTGCAGTCCCTGCAGCAGGCTCCCTCCTGTCAGCCTGGGAAGTGCCAGCAGGACCCTGCTGCTGAGCTCAGGGGAGAGAGGAGATGGGAGGGAAGAGGCAGGGGGCACATTACAGAGCTCAGAATAATGGGGATGATAACAGCACTTCCAGCAGGGCTGGGACCCCTGTGAGGAGCAGGGTGGGGAGGAGTGGGGCTGGAGGGGGAGGAGGGCTCTGCTCTCCCTCTTCTGGACTTACCCCTCAGCCAGCCTGGCCCCAGCTCCAGTGCCAACCCCACCACATCCCCACCTCACCCCGGGCAGGACGGGGACTCCACGTGGCCCCAGGAGCTGGGGCTGCTGCCAGCTCAGGTGTTTCCTTGCAGCACAGACCCCTCAGTTCCCCTGCAGAGCTCAGAGTGTTCCCTAGCTGGAAACAGGATCCAAGGCCAGGAGCCTCTTTGCTTTGACACCACCTCCTGCAGACCCCAGCCATGGCTGCCCCCTCCCCAGCAGCTCAAGGACAGGCAGGGGTAGGAATTCATCCCTTGCTGGCTGGGAGGAGAGATAAGGTGAGGGAGTTGTGTGGGCAGGCACAGAGCCCTTCAGCTTTCCCATCAAGAGACCTTGGGGCAGAGAAACCTCCTGGTCTGTCCCACGGACCCCTTGGACCTGGCCCTGGGGCTGTTCTCCAGAGGAAGATGCAAACGTGGCAGCTTTGGGCTTCATCAACACTTCAAGAGTCCCTGCCCCAGCTCTGCATCCTGCTTTCCTTCTCCTCTCTCTATGAACAAGCAGCTCCTTATCTCCCCACAGAAAGCTGGGGCTCCTCTGGGCCTCCAGTGCCACCTTTTAATTCATGTTCCCTCTCCCTGTCCCTCTCAGTCACCCACAGCAATACCAGGCACAGAAGGTCATTATCACCCCAGGCCTGAATTCTCTTCCAAACCCCCCAGCAAGTCCACGTTTAAACCTCTTCCAAAACTAAAATATTCCAGACATCCAGAGAGCACCAAGGAGCAGGCAGGTAAATAGAGGATCAGTTGTCACTCCCTGGCTGAGCAGAGCAAGATGAGATGCCCAGGGTGGTGGCAGGGGAGCAGGGACACAGCTCTGCTGGGGAACACCCCTCTTTCAGGACTGATTTCTGGCGTTTCAGTGCTCTGACCCCATAAATCTCCAGGTTCTCATTTTCTCTGCATCCACCTACAGGAACCTGGGGTGAGCAGAAGGAGCGTGGGGAAGGATGAGAGCAAGATGGGGACGAGGGTCATGGAATCCCAGACTGGTTCTGGGTTGGAAGGGACCTTAGAGCTCATCCAGTCCCACCCCTTTGCCACGGGCAGGGACACCTCCCCTCAGCCTAGGTTGCTCCAAGCCCCATCCAAGCCCCATCTCCATGACCCTCGGGGTGTGCTCCCCTCTGCTGACACAGAGTCCTGAGAGGAGAGGTGACCTCTGAAGGAGAGAGCCAGGATCCACGTCAGGAAGTGCTTCCATGGCTCACCCAGTGATGTCCTCAGGTCTCCACCCATCCCAGACTCTCCTTGGCATGCTCCTTGCACAGCTTTTCCCCCAAACCAGAGGCTCAGCAGGTCCTTCAAGGCTCACCAGGCTCCATCCACAGGGATGCTGGGGTCTGGGACCCCAGGCTGTCCTCATTCCCTGGATTTTGAACAGATCCCTGGATGAGGAGCAAGGCAAACACCTGTGGGAGCTCCTACCTCTGCTGGAAGCTGCTTTTCTCCTGCTGCCCATCTCCGTGTCACCTCCAGACTGGAGCATTCCAGCGGGCTGAGGTCTGCAGGGAAGGCCGGGCAGGAGCAGGCTGTGGGCAGGCTGGCAGCAAGGAGAGGATGGAGGCTGACATGGAGTGGAGAGGGCTGAGGGCCCCCCTGGTGCTGCCATCAGGGCTCTGAAATGGAAACAGGAGGTATGCCCCCCCTTCTCCTTCCCCTCCCCCCGGTTGGCAAAGGCTCCATCAGCAGGATGTGAGTAATCAGCTGAAGGAGCTGTGGGGATGCAGCAGCTTGTTGAGCAGTTAGCCAGGGTGTGCTGACCTGACCCCTCTCCTCAATCATCCCAGCAACTAATTACCCCATCACACCTGCCACACAACCCCCCCCACTCAGGAGGGACAGGTCAGAGCCAACGTGGTGCTGAGGATGCTCTCATCTTCCCAACGTAATCCCACACACGTTGGGGTTTTAGCAGCAGAAACTCCCCTTTGCAGACCCCCCCCAGAGCAAGGGGGGACGCTGCAGGGGGGTGGCAGGGGCTGATGGCTGAGGTTGGGGCACAGACATGGTGCTGGAGCTGCCAGAGAAGACCCTTCGTGGCTTTGGGGGGTGCTGGAGGCTCATGGCTGATGGGAGGAAGAGGAGGCTGGGGCTAAGCAGAGGTCCAGGAAGAGTTCCATCCTCTTAAGATGGGACAACCAAGGTCTTTGTGTGCTGGTTGCTTACCTGGATGATGGGGAAAAGGCTGAGCCAGAGCCTGCTCGTGGTTCATGCTGAGAGGGTGCTGGGTGACATCTCCACCTGCAGCCACGGCTCCCGTTGTCATTCCTGCTCAGAGAAGCAGTGGCTGTCCCACCTCTGCGTGCCCCTGGGAGCTGGCTGTCACCCGGGGCAGGCTGAACCCCCCTCCCCAGAGGCTCAGGAAGGTGACAGCCAGCGTGGGGAGCCGGGCTATGGCCCCAGTGTCACACCCCTGTGGGCAGGGGAGGAGCGAGGGGACAGTCCCTGAGGGAGCCCCTTTGCTTTGCAGGGGACACAGCTGCCTACAAGGACGGGGTCTATTGGATCAAGGGCCGCACCTCTGTGGACATCATCAAGAACGGAGCCTTCAAAGTCAGCGCCCTGGAGGTGGAGCGTCAGCTGCTGGCACACCCCCACATCACAGGTCCCTGCTGTCCCCTCTGTCCCCTGCTCCCCACACCCCTCAGCTGACTGGGGGGGTGAGGCTGTAATTAAATCAGGTCTGGGCTCTCGCCTGACCCCATTACCAGGAGGGGGAAGTGGTGCTCCTGGCTCCACACCACCCCATCCATCATGTTCTTCCCTGGGTGACTCTCGGGGACTCCAGGCACTGAGCTCCCTCCCTCCCTTCCCCGTGGTGAAAAGCTCCAGTTTGGGATCCCATCAGCACACCAGTCCTGATGTTTGCCCACACCAAAGTCCCACAGCAGCTGCTCCTGCCTGCCTGGGGCTGCTGGCATCTCCCAGGGGTGCTGAGCCCCCCTTCTAACCCCCCCTCAGCCCCAGGAGTGGATTGCTGGGGTGTCTCAGGACGAGTCCTCTGCTCTCTCTGCAGATGTGGCTGTGATTGGGCCCCCAGACGTGGTGTGGGGCCAGCGGGTCAGTGCTGTCGTGCAGCTCTCCAAGGGGGAGATGCTCTCAGTGAAGGACCTGAAGGTCTGGGCCAGGTGAGAGACCACCCCGGGGTGGGGAGGGGCACGGGGGGGACAAAGCCACCCCGAAGCCTGCAGCACCCTCAGGAGGGGCCTGGCAGAGGGGGGAGGGAGGGAAGAGGTGGCTCTCCTTACCCTCAGCATCCCAGAATGACACCCCCAGCCCCCAGCCAGCTGTCCCTGCTCCTTGGTAGACACAAGCCCCCCAGAGGGGTTGGTTGCCCACCCAGGCTCCATCTCCTGCCCACAGTAGCTCCAGGCACTCCCCCACTCATCTCCCCCCTTTATTTTTCACATCATTCAGGTCCCTTTTCTCATGCTGCCTGGCAGGAGGCACATGTCCCTCCCCAAAGCCACCTCCCCACCTGGGGACATCCATATGGCAGAGGGTGCTGGTGGCAGGTGGGGTGGGGGGACACACGCAGCTGAAGGGCTCAGCAGCTTTGGCATCTCGTGTTAGAGTCAGTGCCAGGAGCTGGGCACAGCCCCAGGTTGGTGACAGAGGGGTGGCAGCAGGCAGGACAACCCCCCCCTCTGCACCCTGCAAAGGGCACAGGGATGGTGCCTGGGACTCAGCTCCCTCCCCCAGGGAGACCTCCACCCTACATGGGGTCACCAGGGTGCACCCAGGAAGGTGGCCACCAGTGGTCCCAAGTCCTCTGGGCTGGCACAGGATACGTGGGGGTCCAGGAGCCATCACAGCCCCCCTGTAGCACCAGGTGCTCCTCGAGACCCCTTCCAACCTGATGGCTCCATGCTTGCTTGCTGAAGGGTCTGCACGCCCCCTCCCGAGGGCTCAGGGGGTGTTTTGGGGTGCTGCTGGGGTGCATGGTACTCACAGGGTGCTGGAAGGAGTGGTCAGTCCAAGGGAACCAGGTTGGGGACCATCCCCAGCCTCAAGCACAGCCAACGGTGAGGCAGGTCCAGGGCTCAACCAGGGAGCTCAGGCAGCAGGAAAACAGGGCCAGAAGAGGAGTTACACCGTGGCAGGAGGGTCCTCCTGGAGAACAGGAGCAAGAACGAGGCTGGGGAGAAGCTCCAGCCCCTCAGGGGTCCCTGCAGGACAGGCTGCTGGGAACACAGGGCTGAGGCAGCACCCCATAGACAGCTCAGGAGGAACTGGGAGACCAAGGCTGAACCTAAATGGGCTCCTGGGGAGTGGGTGGGGGCTTCAGGTGGGGCTGCTCAGGGTCGTTAGGGCCGTGGGTGCTGGGCCATGGGTGGGGTCTCCAGGGGGGGCTGTGGGTGCCCCCAGGACACCTGGTCCTGCAGAGGGGCTCCTCGCCAGTCCCTCTCCTGCAGGAAACTGTCACAGACACCAGTGGAGGGTGCAGTGATCTGCAGTGAGCCCTGGGCCTGTTCCGTGCTGACCCAAAGGCTGGAGAGCCATGGCTTGGTTGCCAGGGCTGGAAGCCCTGGGCTGATGGGCATGGTGGGCTGATGTCTGCCCTGCAGGGACACCATGGCACCCTACAGCATCCCGACGGAGCTGATCGTGGTGGAGGAGATCCCACGGAATCAGATGGGGAAGGTCAACAAGAAGGAGCTTCTGCAGCGCTTCTACCCAAACTGATGCTTGGCCTGGGGCCAGGACCTGGAGCCCAGGACCCCAGTGGCATCCCCAGGGCTCCCTCTGCCACAGGGCTGGTGAGGTGATGGTGGCAGGGCTGAGCAGCCCAGGCCAGGAATGGTCTAATAAAAGTTGGATTCATCCCACGTGGTCTCCTCTTTGAGCTGAGCCCGAGCTCCAGGGACACTGTCCTTGTGCAGGAGCTCCTTGCAGGAGGCTCGGAGCAATCCTGGGTCTAGAAGT
Source organism: Florisuga fusca (assembly GCA_038090715.1). NCBI lineage: Eukaryota > Metazoa > Chordata > Aves > Apodiformes > Trochilidae > Florisuga > Florisuga fusca. The sequence goes on from JAAWXA010000018.1 coordinate 18,325,293, forward strand.
GAAACTTGGGTTGAAACTGGGGGTCCTGTGCCAGTGCTGCCCCCCATGGCAGGGCTGGCTGTGCCTACCTGCCATGAAGGTGGTGGCAGGCAGGTGACAAGCACTACAAACACCTCCACATCCACCCCCATCTGGTCCCAGCAGCCTTCAGGGAGGTCTCAGCCCTCCTCAGCTGTACTGTGTGTGCCCCCCCACGTATGGCTCCACACCTGGAGGACACGGACTTCCCAGGAGAGAGAACCCCCTCCTTTAGGAGCCATCCCTGCTTGACCTCAGGTGTGGTGGCCGTGCCCATCCCAGCGTGGGGACACGGCACTGGGGGGTAAGGGGCAGCACAGCAGAGGGATGTTGCTCCCACCCTACAGGGAGCCCCAGATTTCCCCAGCAGCTGATGGAACCCTGGGAACACCACAAATAATCCCCTGGAGCAGCAGCTGCGGGGAGGGCCGAGCGGATCCTTTGTTGAAACATCAACGCTGCAGTAAATTTTTTAACTTACCAAATAGATCAATATCAAATTATCATGTCTCACATTCATAACTCTTAAGCAAGCAACAATGGAGAGAGACAAGGTCACTGGAGAATAAATAGCAGCAAAAGCTCTTAATGATCTATCATTCTCGACAACCCCAGGCACCCAGCACCAGCCTGGTGACAAGATCATTAATAAAACTCTGCAGGAACGCTATCGATTGCTTTGATGGATGATCACAGGTAGCAAATACTGTAAAACACCTGGCTGTCACACACTGAAATCAGGGGTTTGACTCACACCTCGGTGCGGGGACCCGGCTGCGCCTCGGTGGCTCCTTCTCCTCCATGGTGGCTTTGGCAGAGTGGGTGGTGGCTCAGCCCTTGGGTGCTGGTGGCCACAGCTACAGCCCTTGGTTTGGGGTTGGCATCCTGGCTCCCACCTCCCCATCCCTGTGGATGGGACCCGTTAGTTAAAAGCCCCATTAAAGCACCAGGTTGTGGTGCCCTGAAGACCACGGCTGTGACCCGGTGCCACTGGGTGAACCGGGAGACCCGCCTCCGAGCCCTGGGACACTGACACTGCCCAGGCATCGGGGACAGATGGAGGTCCCCAGGGCCATGGGCATTGCCACCCCCTTGCTGGATCCACCATTAAAAAAACCAACACTCCCCAGACCATCATCTTCATGCTGGATCCACCATTAAAAAAACCAACACTCCCCAGACCATCATCTTCAAGGGGTTGGACATCACCCCAACCTGCCAGCCGTGCTGGTTGTCCCCCACCCTGTTGTAATGTCCCCACATCTAGTGTGGGGGACCCATTCACCCTGAGCTTTGCTGGGGGTGTCCCCAGGGGGCTGGCCACACCTCTGTGTCCCTCCCCCTGCCTCGGGCTCAGCACACCGGGCCCTGCTCTGGCACTTTATAGCCGACATTATCTTTTATTGGCACATAAAAGCCGAAGCTCCGGTGGGTTTATGGCTGCTGCTGCTTTCAGCACCTCCCTGCTCGGCTCTGTGCTCCCCTCCCTGCTCACTCTTCCCATCACTGGGTCTGGTGGGGAGGGGGCACTGGCACTGCCCAAACCCCCCCCCAAGTCCCTGGGGCCAGGACTGGTCCCACTCCACTCACATTAGGGATGCAACTGGTCCTGTCACCCACAGAGTGGCCACGACTGATCCCAAAATTAACTCCTGCACTAGCCTGGGTAGAGCAGAGGGTGTCAGCTGGGAGGGGGGACCCTCCAAAAGAGGGAGACCTGATCACCCTCCTGATGGGCGAAGGGCCCAGCTGCACCGCGGGTCACCGTGCCCGACATTCACCATGTCCATGTCCCTCTCCCACCGTCCTTGGGGACACCCACAGCTCTGCCACCACCCCTCAGCTTCTGGGACTGGACAGAAGACATCCCGCATCCCATGTCCCTTGTCCCACACCTTGTGCCTGCTGTCCCACCGGTGCCCAACACCGGAGGTGGGGGGGGAGCAACAAGGACACTTCTCCCAAGTCCCAGCAGCAGCCAGGGGGGATGTGACACGGCCAGCAGTGTCACCGAAATGTCGCACCTTCCCTTGCCAGGCCCAGGAGTGGGTCACCAGGAGAGCGAGGACCCTCCGCCCTGCCCGGGGGGGTGAGGGGGGGGTGACTTTCCAGCCCTTGTGCTGCCGGAACCCCCGGGACCCCACTAGGGCACCCGGGGCTGCGGGACCGCCGGTGTCGGGGCCGGTGGCCGGGACGATGCTGCCACCTGGTGCCCCGACCGGGATCGGCACCGGGGGTCTGGGGACAGCACCGGGACCGGCTAGTGGGGGTCGTGGGGAAGCATCGGGGGTAACCCCGGAGCCGGCACCAGATTTTTTTGGGTCAGAGTCGGGAATGGCACCGGGAGTCAGAGGGTAGAACCAGCAGCGGTACCGGGAGTCGGGGCACCAGGGGTGGCCCCTGAGGTCAGGGGACAACGTGGAGAGAGGCACCGGGGGTCGTGGGGAAGCAGAGGGGGTCGGGGAGAAGAAATGGGAGCGGCCCCGGGGGGCCATGGGGCAGCGGGGCCGGGGTCCTCACCGGGGCTTCGGGATCAGCCCGGATCCACTCCGTGAGAACCCAGCGCGACAGGGACACCGCGGGACGCTGCCATCCCGCTCCAGGGCCGGTACCGCCGCCAGCCCAGACAGACCCGGCCCCGGCACCGGCGGGACAGGGGCAGAGAGGGGCGTGCAGAACAGATCCCGATCCTAGTCCCTGTACCGTTCCCGCTCCCTGTCCCGGTCCCGGTGCCGGACCAGCCACGGCGGGGACATCGGGCCCGGGTCTCTCCCGCCCCGTCGC